>APFE030625718.1:38463-108876 GCA_000404065.3 Pinus taeda | reverse complement strand
CCCCCCATTTGATCACATGGTGCAGTAAGAGCCACACCACCATCCACTTTTGCAGGTAGAAGAAGAAGGGGTGACATAAAATGTAGAAGAAATGGGTGGATATTATGACAATGAAGAAGATCCTCTTGGATTTCCCATTCAAGATATTGATGTCAGTGTGCATATGAAGAAAATCCCTCCATCTTTCATTCCAAACTTTCATGGTCTAAGGTCAGAGGATCTAGAAACATTTCTCGTTGAATTTGAAATCCTTTTTAGATCTTATGGTTACTTATTAAACACTCTAAAATTTAGATTGTTTCTGACAACATTGAAGGATAGATCTCTTAAATGGTTGATGAGTTTAGGGACTAATTCAATAAGATCATGGAGCGAGATGCAAAAGATATTTCTAGACAAATATAAAGATCATGATCTTAAAGAAGAAATCTTTAGAATGAATCAAAAAGAAGATTAGAGCCTTGAGGATCTAATAGAAAGGTTCATGTATAATGTTAAGAGGGAAAAACTACATCAACTAGGATTCGACTCACTAAAAACCCTTTTACTTAGAACAATTAGGGATGTCAGTGGATTGATCTCCTTGATATTATGAGTAGAGGTGATGTATACTAATTATCCTTTTGAAGAAATTTGTGAAACATGCAAAAACATATCAAGAGGAAGGGCAAGAGTAAGTAAATCATTATCAAGATCAGTAAGTCAAGCTAAACTTGGAAATTTGTTTGATGACTTTAAAACAAAAATTATTAGCAATATAACCAAACAAGTAGAAATGTTAAGAATGCAAGATGAAGAAAAAGAAGATGTTTATATTTGTGTTATCCATGGAGAATCACATGATGTTAAATATTGTCCATAATTAACAAGGTTGAAGGAAGTTTACCAAGAGGACAATGGAGCAAGTCAATTGCCAATGCAACTATGTTATGTAGCTCCAAGAGGACCATGGCAGCCTATTCAACCTGATATGATGCAAGACCCTAATTCATAATTTCAAGATTATTGACATCCAACTCAAAGTAATTGGAACACACCCTTTCCTTGGCAACCTTGGACATCTAAACCCCAAAACCAATCTTCGCAACAAGGTTGGAAAGGAACTTATGGGATCCATCCAGAATATCCTCAATATTTTCCTCAATATATTCCATACTCAACTCCAGGTTATCCCTACCATCCACCTCCACCATAACCACAACCCCAACCACATCCATATCAAATATCCACTCCCACTCAACTACTTGTACCACCATTTCCAAACCCACACAATGAAGTAGCTCATCCCACTTACAATGCTAAGGTACAACATTTCCAAACATCTCTTATTGATCTAAATGGTATTTATCTTAGCTCAGGAAGAATATTGCAAAAAATAGATTATATTGACATCATTGAAGGACCACATCTAGAAGAATAAGATTAAAATGAGAATACCAAAGGATCAGGGCTTCATTTGATGAAGAGCAAACATCAAAATAAGAGATTGAGAAATCTCCCTCATGGTTACCATCAAATCCTCCATATGTTGAAGAGAACAATCATAAAAAAGAGGAAGACTTGAATTTCATGGAAGACGAAGACATCCAAGATGATCCAAATAAATAAGTGGATCAAGGATATCAAAACTATATTCAAATATGGTTCCGGATAGTCACTAAGTTGCATCAATACTCTCTTCTTCAATTGTGCTCTATATTATCAAAGTCAAAGCATTTGGTCTCTTACATTAAGGTACATGTCAAAGAATATGTTTCGAGCCTACATATGATTTTATCTATCATCCAGTTATGAAAGTGGTTCCACTGGAAGTGTTCCTACATTTGAAAATGATTTTGTTTTTTCAAGTAGAGTAGGATAGGAAAAAAATAAAAAATGAAAAATAAGAGAAAAATAAAATCTCAAGCGAAAACCTCCTTTGAGGTGCTTGAAATTGGCTCATTGATTGAAAACCTCCACGAGGTAGTCAATAGGTTGGAAAAAAGAGAAAAATAAAATATTCTAGGTGAAAACCTCCTTTGAAGCGCCTAGGCAGACCTACTAGCTGAAAACCTCATTGAGGTGGCTAGTAGGCCTAAAAAAAAGGAAAAAATAAAAAAAATCTGCCCCATGTATCTGTCTCATGAATGCATGTTCTCTCCAACATTTGTAAGCAACAAAAAACAAGTTGGCACCAAAAAAAGAAAAAAATTGTCAAAATTCTAGTCAAAGGAAGTCAAACTTGGACTTTCTCCTCCTTTTCTCAAATGCTTTAGAAGGACCAAGGCCATGCCAATCCATCACCTTCATCTATTTCCACCATCCACCCATCATTACCAAGTTTTTTCCATTCATTTCCTTGCTGTCCTAAAATACTACATGAGAGCTCTGTTTACTACAGGAAACATAAATACATAGAGCATAAAATTAGTTTTGTCATATCTTGAAAACCATGCATCACATAAATACATAGAGCATAAAATTAGTTTTGTCATATCTTGAAAACCATGCATCCATTTTCCAAGTTGTTTCAAGTGGAGATGCATATGGATGATGGTAACATGCTTAAGTGGTTTCAACGAATTCCATTGCACAATTTTTGAGAAATTGATCTTCATCACCTACAACCATTTTTGAATTTTCTCGATACTCATGCATCCATTTACAAAGATGTTTCATGGGGAGATTCACATGGATGATGGTAACATGCCCAAACAATTGTAGCAAATTCTTGTGCACAGTTTCCAAGAAATTGATCTCCAACAACTTTAGACATTATTAAATTTCTCAAGATTCATGCATCCATTGACCAAACTTTTTTTATGTGGAGGTGCATAAGGATGATGACAACATGCTCATAAAATTTCAAGTCAATTCATTCTACTGTTTGGGATATATGGAAAAAACAAGGCTACTGTTGGTTCCTGTAGTACTAAGTCCTAGTTTACTATAGGAAATAGGCTAAAAGCTATAGGAAGGTGCAGAAGGTGAAATCAAGTGTGAGAAAGGTGTTTAATGGTGGAATAAGGTATAGGGAAGGTGAATATCACCCGTGGCCAGGCCCAACACTCTAAGAAAGTCATATTTGACTAAGATAGCTTGCTCATGGTAACTGGAAGACAAAGGTTTAGAATCATCGGGCTATAAAGACATGTGAAAAAGAAAACAAAGGAAATTATCACCTCCAGAGAACCATGGACCAATCATCAACTCTGTAGCAGCATGCATGTCTCTCCAACAACCATCAAGTAGGCGAAGGTATGCAATATTCTTGAACTCTTCTCTTAAGCATATTATAGTTAGAAATTTGTTGTCAATGCATGAGGGATGAGGTTTTATAAGCTAAGGACGGGTCAATAGTCTCGACCACATTCAACTAGTTAATTGTAGCTCACTCATTCACTCATGCAATGTGGAAAAACCAAATTATGAAGGGTGATTATTTCTAGGAATGGGGACAATAATCAAAAGAAGAAATTTTTGCAAATGCCAAGTCACCACATTACTCCAAGCCCTCCATCCACTTCATATCCACTATCTATCCATCATTCATCCATCCCATTTCATAAGAAAAAAATTAATATTTTTTAAGAACAAACCCTACACTCCATCTCACTTTGAAAATTTCTTGAAAAAAACATATAGAGCACATCCTCTCCATTTTCATAGACCTACACTACTCCCTATGAGCCCTAGCATCATTGTTTTGGAGAATTTGGTATCTATAGATAAATACTAATTCCCTAGATAAGTAGCTATATCTAGAACAATAGTTTAAAGTGTTTTAGTCTTTTCCTATAAGCAATAGATAAGATGAGAAGATGAGAAGACCTACCTGTAGTTCCGCTTTCCTCTCATCTCCTTTGTATCAATTCTGTCGTTCCTTCCCATAATTAATACACTTGAGAAGTACCTATAATCACAACAAAAAATAAAGAATCAATCAAAGCAGAAGATCTACTGAATATAAGTGAAAAGAATTAAATACAATTCACACATATAAGCATTATAAAGCAATACAAACATATGGTAGAAAGGTTCAAACACTTTATTAAATAGAATAAGGAACTACAACCATTGGTTTTTGATTCAAAGCCATTCCTCTAGCTTGGATCCCATCCACATCACATCAAAATCATGACAAACTTGTAGCATTACAATACTTGCTTCAAAGCCAAATCTCATAGCAACATTATCTCCTTCCAATTCAACATAATCCAATCCCTGATCACTTAGATGAGTGGTCAATTTATATGAAGATGAAGAAGGTTTTGTCATAAATGGTGGCATTGAATGGCCTTCCATACTTAGAATTAGTTCCATGGTGACAGGGATGAGAGGATAGGATGCATCTTAACTCATTCCTCATCCATTTTTGAGCTCATAGGAGTTGATAAATGAGGGAACCTTCTAGATGATCCAAAAGATGAGAATATTCCGCAAACCTTATGTGAATTTCGCTCAATCTCGCCCAGCTTAGGTGAAAGGAAGCCTAAGTTCTCTGCAGAGCACCCTGGCATGGACTCAACTGCTTTACAGCGCACCCTTACAAGGGCCTACCTGCGCTGGTCCCTCTAGAGGCTATTTCTAGATGTCTTCAAGTCATGAAACTATCTGGGAAGGAGGCATTCAAAGGGGCAACTTGTTTAGGGTATGTAGCAACTGAAATTAGGGTTTGATGAGCCCTAAAACACTGATCTGGATGATGGGATTGATGTGCCCAAATGGATCTGTAATAGCTACCCCCTAAAGCATCGAGTCAAAAAAATGCCAATGTCGAATGAAATGCTTTACGATGTGATGAGGAGCTATTGAAGTGGAAGGTGTCCTGCATCAATTACAATACATATATCATGATATTTGATTTTTACATGAATTGTTGAGGGAAGGCATACCCATGCTTAGCTTGTAAACTTTCATTACATGTACATAAACAGTCATCTATAGATATAGACCCATGATCAGGATGACCATCAATGTAAAGCCATTGTACATATGATTTAGTACTCTTGAAATTGTAACCCGAATGGATGAAACTAGACCTGGGGTCTTTTATCTCGTTCAATTGTTCACTCAAGTATGAGTCTAACCATGTGAATATGTGATCTAAAGTCAAACATAGGAAGACACCATCTGATTACCAGCTAATGATGTAAGTTGTTAACAGATGTGAGAGAAATCACCGATAATGATAATGATCCTCAAGGTACTGCAGTACATTCTGCGTGGTGTGAATATATGATTTGATGTTGAACACCATACAAATTCTTTCGGTCGAAGGCCATTAATGTCAACCTGTCGCCGGAAGCGAGAAACCTGCCATTGATGCATGCAACCCTCAAGGTACTAGATGGGTGTTTCTAAGTTAACTTCCTGGATAATGTGCTAATGTCTTCAAGAAGAAACTCGTCACAGGAGGGCCTTAATGTATCCCATATCAACAACACGAAACGAGTGTAGTGATTTTAGAGATGGAATTTGACTAACAACACAAGGTTCAGGAATGGTGGTCATGAAAATGAAGGTTTATGGTCTTGCAAAGGATGAATTTTCACTGAATGACTTCTCTTGAACATGACAATGACACTAAAATGAATTGGTAGCATTGACCCAAAGCAAAGTGATGGATGGTATGATAGGCCAATGGTGTGACAACCATCAAGCTAATAACCCAACCCAAATAGTCACGGTGATGGAGTGAAAGTGTCATGTTCAAGAGCGACTTTCTCCCATAAATTGGTTTTCCCCTTTTTCCATTTTCCCCAATCATTGCTGACCAATACCTCTTTATTTTTATCAGGCTTGAGGAGGATAACATATTCTTGTTGTATAATTCCACCCTTTGGGTGAATCCATCACTATGTGATGTTTTAAAGAGTCTAGCAAAGGTGAAACTCAGAATTGTCTAGATGGACAAGTTTGTCACTATTTGATGTTTTAACGAGTTTAATGACAAATATAATTCAGTCCTTTTCATGTTTAGAGATTTTGAAAATGGACAAAAAGAAAAATCCACAAGTGTTTTTCGTAAATTAATCTCTCGATCCCGAAAAAGCATAAAATAATACAAGAGAGATATCGTTTCCAATCTGTTAATGAGATGGAAAGGACAAGCGCTCAACAACCTTTTCATGTTTAGAGAGTTTGAAAAGAGCTTAAAGAGGACTCTAAGGGGGTTCCTTTTTCATTTTTAACAGAGCTTGAAAAAGAGATAAAAGTGTGCTCTGTGGTCAAAGGTACAATTTACAATCGAGCACATCAAATTCTGTAAGTCAGTTGCAAAACCTGCTCAAAACACCACCAAATGGATTAAAAATACCTGTTTCACAGGAAAAAATAGGCAAATACTAATGTTTACTCGATTAATGAACATAAAAGAAGTTTTTACCATGACATTTTTACCATTTGGAACTTAACATTTAGTTTTGTGCTTTGAGCTAGTTTTTTACCTCAAACTTCATTAGTTGATTATGATAGATTCTGCGAATCATTTCTCGAGCCGTCTAGACCAAGTAGGAGCTAAACCTCTCTTCTTTATTTTCATGTCATTCTTTTTTTTGGTCATTTCATGCAAGTTTTATGGTTTTTTGGGCCCCCTAGGGTTTCATTTTTTTTCTTTGGGATCAACGTAAGATTTCACATTGAACACTGCACTGAAGAGCACCTAGATAGAAGCCTGCATGCTCTGCAACACAATGTCTCTGTGCCTAGGCTGCGCTGGGTGAGATTCCCAAGTTTGATTTAGCTATTTGCTCCAAAATTTGTCCTTTTTTTGCATGGAAAGGATCCTAACTAAGCTTATGATTGTGTTTCAGGATTTCATCGGATCAGAATGTCATTTACATGGAGAGAAAGAGAGAACGAAGAACAAGAAATGGTTGCCCTAAATAATCCAGGTATAGTTGAGGCCCTCAAAAACTGTGGGTTACTCAAATACTTCAAGTTCTCCGAAATGAGGGAACAAATAGAACTACTGCAGTTCCTTGTCCATGCATGGGATCCGATAGATTAGAATTTTCACATTAGGGACAAGATGGTCCCTATTACCATTGGTGATATTTACTTTCTTACTGTATTATCGAGGCGAGGTGCCCCCATCTCACTTTCTAGATTTTCCCATGGAGGTGAATTGGTGAGAGATTATATTAGATAGTTATTTCAGCCAGGTACACAACCTAACAAGGATGGGAAAATAAACATCAGGGATGTTGGTGATTTGAATTTGAGAATGATCCTCTTCACAATAAAAAAATTGGCTAGCAGTGTGACAATACATCTGGCAAACAGATCTTATATGTAGTATGCACTGGAGTGTCTAGATCCAAAAGTTTTCAACTGGTGCGAGGCTATGATTTCTTCACTGAAAGAACAAATGAACAAGGTAAAAAGTGGTAAGACGAAGAATTTCTACTATGGTTTGACCTTAATCGCTTTTACCTTAGAGAGAATCCCATTGATGCAACCACAACATGTATCACTGGGTGTAATTGGTCCTAGAGATCCACATATGAAAAGGTGGGTCGAATTAATGGCTCGACATGTGTTTCAGTCAAAAATTATCTTTTCCACTACATTCTTCAGTTGGCTTGAGTGACAACATCTTGTCATTGAGGAACATCCATACTCAAGGATGGATTTCCGTGGAGATCCAGATTTGATTCTACTAGTTGGAGCACAATGGGGTGCAATGGGTAAATTGTTTGACCAAAAGTGTTTTTTGATTTTTCAAGTTTCTACATGTTTCCTCTTTCCCTTTTCCCTTTGATCAGATACAAATTGGGTGTCTCGATCAGATACAATGGAAGTGGGTAATCCAAAATGAACCCATACATGTTCAAAGAACAATTTTGCAGTTTGTTCAGTTGTAATCTGTTTGTTACAAGGTATTAAAATACAGATTTTGTTGAACCTATCCACAACAACATATAGATAATCATGACCTTTCCTAGATTTAGGCAGTCCTCAAACAAAATCCATGGAAACACTTTCCCAAGGGTGAGAAGGAACTGGTAATGGAGTGTACAATCCTAGTTTTCTATTGCTAGGCTTTCTTTTAGCACACATAGTACACCCTCTTACATATCTAGAAACTGTCTCATTCATTTTTGGCCAATAGCAAAATCTTTGCAGCTATGAAACTGTTTTACTTACCCCAAAGTGACCTGATATCAGAGAAGTGTGTGCTTCTCTAATTATCTTTACTCTCTCAGTTTGTGGAATGCAGAGTTTCCCACAATAGTATAAGAGTCGGTCCTTCACATGATAGTCCAATTCTTCTACTCTTTTTCCTTGACTTAAAATTTCATATACATCTTTAAAGTCTATATCTTGAGCATATTGTTCAATGTAGCTTTCATGTAGCACAGAATTATGCTTAAGTATAGTAGATGCATTTATAATGGGTCTAGATAATATGTCTGCAACTTTATTATGTATGCCCTTTTTATATCTGATGACTAAATGAAACTATTGTAGAAAACCCATCCATCTATAGTGTCTGATTGCTGCAACTTAGTTTGGGAGTGTGATATTGAAAGTGCTGAGATCATATTATTACTGTCTCTTTTCCCATTAAGTAATGTTTCCACTTTTTCACACTCTGAACTAATGCATACAATTCTTTATCATAAGTAGGATAGTTAACTACTATAGGATTAAAAGTCTCAGAATGATAACATATGGGTTTACCATGCTGTGTCAACACTGCTACCATGGCATATACATTGGAATCTATTTGGATCTCAAATGGTCTTTGTAGATCAGGCAATGCTAGTATAAGTGTTGTACTAATCTTTCCTTTCAAGGTGTCGAAGGCTCTCTGATATTTTCCTCCCCATTGAAACACCTTGTTCAATCCTGTTAAAGCATGTAAGGGAGCTGCAATTGAGGAAAAGTTAGAAATGAACTTCCTCCAATATTGTGCTGCCCCTAAGAAGCTTCTCATTTTCTGTAGCAGACTTGGGTTTAGGCCAGTTTACAATGACTGCCACTTTAGAGGGATCTATCTTCAATTCACCACCCCATACTATATGACCCAAATAATTTAGAGATGTTTTGCCAAATTCACATTTTGAGAGTTTAACATGAAGTTTTTCTCTTTTAAAAACATCTAATGTCTGCTTAACATGCTTTAAGTGTTCTTCCCACGTTCTACTAAAAATTAGAATGCCATCTAGATACACAATAACAAAATCATCAAGAAAAGGTCTGAGTACATCATTCATTAATCTCATGAAAGCAGCAGGAGCATTGGTCAAGCCAAAAGGCATAACCAGCCACTCATACCATCCTTGGTTTTGAAAGCAGTCTTCCATGAATCTTGTTCTGCAACTCTGACCTAATAGTATCCACTATGCAAGTCTAGCTTGGTGAAATAAACAACTTCCTTCAATTGATCTAAAACATCATCTATGCGAGGAAGGGGATAACGATTTTTGATTGTTATCTTATTCAGTGCTCAGTAATCAATGCGCATTCTCCACAAGCCATCTTTCTTTCTCACCAAAATGATTGGTGACCCACATGGTGATGTGCTAGGTATGATGAACCCTTTCTTGAGAATCTCCTGCACCTGCTTCTTGATTTCAGCATTCTCTAAAGTAGACAACCTGTACATTCTAAAGTTAGGCAATGGAGCATCTTGCTACAAAATAATATCATGTACTATTTCCTTTTTAGGTGGCATACCTTTAGGTTCTTGGAACAAGACATCATACTCTGAAACAACCTTTTCTATATCAGCTTGTTGTTTAGCATTACAACCCTCAAATACATTGGTTTTATCAGGTTTCTTTTCTTTTACAACAATCAGTGAGAATTGTTTAAAAGAATTTATCATTCTTTTCATCTGCCCTGTGTTTATGAGAGTATAATTATTCTTGAGCTTATGAGCTCTTACAAAGTATTTGATTCCATCTTTAACAAGTAGATACTTGTTCTCAGCTCTATAGAAAATAGCTTTTCTATCATACAAGTAAGGACTTCCAAAAACAATTCCATATATATCAAAAGGAATTATGTCTAACTCAACCTCATCTACAAATGCAGACCCAAAATAAAACTTGAGTTTGCACTGTCTGGTCACTTGTAGTTGTGCTTTATCATTCAACCATCCTAATGGGTATGGTTTCTTGTGAGGTGTAGTTGCTAATCCCAATTTCTTTACAATTGATTCAGAAATTAAATTTACTTGTGAGCCACTATCAAACAAAGTATCAATCTTTTGATATTTGGAAACAACTCGAATATGGAAAAGCTCATGCCTTTTTCTCTCATTTTCTTCATCAGTACTAGATTATGCAGAATTACTAGTAGATGCTTCAGAATTCTTACCTTTTATACTTGTGGCTGCAATGGTCGTTTCATCTCCCGAGTTTGACCCCAAATATTTTTAAATAGCTAAAATAGTCTTCTTCTTCTTGCCCTCAAACTTCTTAGGTCTCAGCTTTGGATGCAGAATCCAACAATGCTCATCATCATGCCCATCCTTGTTATAATGGGTGCATGAAGCTTTGCTTTTCTGTGAAGTGTTAGCCTTCCTTGCTTTCCACTTCTGCTTTCTTTTCTCATTGCTCTTTCTTGCAGTGGGTTGGGATGGTCCCCCAACTTCTGGATTTCCATTATTTCCTCTAGCTTCTAGATGAGTAGCTTGTATAGATACCTCATCTATACTAGTGGGATTAAACATGAGGATGGTATGCCTCATGTAGCTGTGTATACCACCAATGTACTTCAAAATAGTTTCTGGTGAGTCTAATGAGATTCCTAGAATCAATGCTCTCTTTCTAAATTCTTGAGTGTACCCTTGCACACTTTTCCCTTTCGATTGTCGAAGAGTCTGCCAACTCATCATGGCTTGTTGCAAGTAGGCCAATGGATAGAACTGCTTTTTGATTGCAGAAACAAACTCACTCCAGACAGAGATAGTCTTACCATGTCTTTTCATATTAGCTTGGGTTCTGCCTTCCCACCAAACCAAGGCAGTGCCTCCAAGGTGTAGGCTTGCCAGCTAAATCTTTCTCTTGTCTGAGTTGATGTTCTGTACTCTGCAATAAACATCAATTTGTCTAATCCAACTGTCCAACTTTTCTGCATTTAACTCTCCATCATATATAGGTAAATCAAATTTAACATCTAGTTTGATCAAATATGCTTTATTTTTGTTTTCAGGGCTATTAGGAGGTGTAAGAAAGCTTTCCTCTTTCCCTTTCCCTTTGGAGTGGTCATGGAAGTGAGACTCATCTTCTTCTTTGTCTTGTTTAGAGCTTGATGAATATTCATCCTTATGTTTTCTAAAGTCCCTATACATTTATTCTACCATGGACTTTATGGCTAGGAAACTGTCTATGAATTGAGGGTCTGGCCCCATAGAACCTTCCTCTAACATTGTCTTCCGAGGATAGACTCTTCCAATTTCAGAATTAGTTTTGACCAACTCTCCTTCTCCTAATTTGAGCTTTGATCTAGTGAGAATTCAATAGCTAAACCAACACAAGATTGTCTAAACTTGACAACCTAAAGCTCCAATACCACTTGACATGAAAATCACCCTATGAGTGATCTTAGTTAAAGAATTAATGAATGAAGGTATTAAAGACTCATGTGCTGGTATGTATCTATGTTATCTTAGGCAACAGATTGATTAGATTGCAAAATACATAGACACTTGAAATGGAAAACAATAGAGAAACATAGTAAGCAAATACAAGAACACAACAAGTTAATAAGGAGTTCACCCTATCCTCCAGGGCTACATTTCCGGTCTAGCTTTATTGGTGGCATTCTTTTATTGTGTCTTTAAGCAGAGAAATACAATGAGGAGCTCAATCTGAGTCTCTTGAAATAGAATTGTTTAGCAGGGTGGTTCTTAGATTCCCCAAGCCACTAGAGTACACCAACTCTTTGTCTTACCAGCTCTTGACCTCTTTGGTCTACAATGGAAGGAGCCCAAAGTGGTTTTTAGTTCCTGACAGATCCTCTCAGGGATGGCTTGAACCTCTCAAGCTCTCTGGTGCTCGATGCTACCTTTGGTCAGGTCGGCCCTCTGTCTTTTCTCTTTTTGCTTCACTATCTTCTTCGCTTTTTCTCTCTCTATCTTTGTTTCCTTCTTTTCTTTGTCTTCGGGGTGTGTTCTATTCTATCTGTCCATGGCTTTAAAGCCAATCATTATCACGACTATTCGATTCCCCTTCTTCCTTTGTCGGATCGCCTACTGTTGCTTCACTTGGAGTTCCCTGTCTATGCGTCATGGTCATCGGCTCACAAGGAGTGGCCACTTTTCCTCTCGCAAACTACGCTAGCTCTTCCTCGTCAGTTCGGTTCTTCAGTTACGTCAGGAAATGACTCATCCGCCACCTCAGTGTTCAAATTAGATGTCAAACTTATCTTTGTCACGGCTTAATCCCTTGTCAATTCCGATTTTCCCGTTGAGCACGATCTCAACCATTAGATCTAGAGCCCCCAGATCTAATGCCATTCGCTCATTTCATGCAGTTGACTTGCTTGACCATTAGCACGTGATGAGCAGTGGTTTTCTCTCTCCTCCACTTGCCATGCATCGAGTGCTAAGTGGAATCGCTAGGTTTCGACTAAATCCACTTACCGCCCAAGGGTGCCCCCAATCACTACTGTCGGTTTTTGGAGCATGGGTCCCACCTTTAGCCTTTAACACTTTTCCCCATGGTTTTCCTGGCCTCCATGCGACCGAGCACTTGGGGCCTCTCCTTCCCGAGGGGTTTTTCCCAGTGATGTGTGATTACGCTAATCACACATCAGAAATTGCCTCTTCCCGATCTAGGCTTCCTAGGTGCCAGTTTCACCTCCTGCGCAGTCTCCATGGGCCTTAGTCAACGTGCTTTGACCAAGGTCCTCGTCGTTCCACACTGGCTGCCAACTACCACTGTTCAGAGGTCTTTCTAATTGCTCTGTGCTCTTGGATTTGATGTTTTGTCCCGTTTTTATACAGTCATGGTGCTTTGATGAATCTTCACGGATCTGATTTAGATCACTTGGTATTCCGGATGTCTGGATCGAGGAGTTACCTATGCGCTTGCATCGCCACACTATTGGTGTTCCTAGTCGTTGGGCCAGGTTTTTGTACATGATAGCACAGGCTATGACCTGTTACCATGAGCACCACTAGATCTACTTAGGATGTTTTGCATGCATTTTGAGTTTTTTGGGTCAGATGACCGAACGTGTCTTGGACACAAATTTTGTAAAAACTTTTAAAACACCTATCTATTTTACTTTCCGAGTTTTCTATGGTTATCTGCAATCCTATTCAACTGATGATGTGAATTGAAAATATTACTTTTACATGTGTTGCAAATGTCTATTTAACATATAATTAACTAGAGAATCAGTTAATGTGTTAAGCTTTATGGAAATATGTTGATATTGAATGTGTTAAAAATGTCTTTCCAAAATACGAACTCTAAGGAACATACGGATTTTTTCTGGATTTTGGACAATATAAATGTTTGTTAGTTGTAGTACAACGAGTTGCGAGTCCAGTCTAACAATGATTTGGCTAATGCCAAGTGAAATGGAATCAGAGAGTAGTTCAATTAACATGCTATACTCAGTGATGTTGTTTGTCTATCGACCAATACAAATCCCTTGAAAACTCACTAACTCGCTGCTTGGAGTGAAAATAACCCATGCTGCAGAAGACAAGTTCTGTGTATTATGACTAGCACCATCAACATAACCAATAAAAGGTTCCTAAGACTCCGACATCTGCAAAATATTCAAAGTGGATTACTAACCAGATAAAAACTCTAAAAGATACACACAGACATGTAATGAAAGTATATATATGGTGAGTTTTACTACACTTAATCAAGCATAGTAACGTTTAAGGTACATCCCGTTTCAGGACTGCGTCAATGGAATCCCATCATAATCTACTAACTCGTAGGCACCTTTTGCCAAAACATGCTTGACAATATAAGGACCCATCCACATTGGTTTGAATTTCCTTGCTCCAAGTTTATCAGCTTCCTGATCGTAAAGTAAGACCAGGTCTCCTTCTGAGAAGATACGAGGCTTGACATTTCTATCATATTGCACCTTGATACATTTCTTATGTGCTTCGTTAGCCAATGAGGCATTACGACAGGTTTCATCTAGATGGATTAATTCTAAGAAATGCACTTCGTCATCAGAAGTGTTGGGTAATAGGTCTATCACGAGTTTGAGCGATGAAATTTCACATTGTATCGGTAATATTGCCTCCAAACCATACACCAACTGAAAGGGTCTGAATCTAGTTGCATTTCTCACCGAGGTTTGATATGCCCACAAGGCAGAGTATAGGATTAAGTGCCAGTTTCTCTTATGAACCCCTATCATTCTCTGCAACATCCGCTTCAGGATTTTGTTGATGGCCTCAACTTGTCCATTCGCTTACGGATAATAAGGGGTAGAAATATCATGTGACAATCTTAACTTAGCAGTCAACTCAGCCATCATGTGATTCCGAAAATGTGATCCATGATCTATAATTATGGCTTGTGGTACACCAAACCGGGCAACCACATGGTTAAAAAAGAAAAGTGCAACCGTTTTCCGTTGTTGTTCAATGTTGGCATCACCTTGGCCTATTTGGTAAAATAGTCAATGAGGACTATAATATACCCATGCCCCCCGACCGAGGTGGGGTTACATGTCATAAAGTCAATGCCCCATTTAGCGAATGGGCCAACAACAATGATTGGATGCAATGGTGCAGGTGGTAATCTAGTTTTTCGGTCATATATCTGGCATGCGTGACAACTCCTGACAACAATAATAAAATCTTTAAATATAGTTGGCCAGAAGTAACCAACACAAAGAATTTTATGTGCAGTTGCATATCCAGATAAGTGTCCACCACAGGCACCTGAATGGAAATCATTCAATGCTTTCTCGGCTTCCTCATGCATGAGGCACCTCTGTAAAATCACATTGATACCATGACGGTAAAGAGTGTTGCCAATGATCAGATAATCTTTGGCTTGGTATCAAATACGTCACTTTTGCGAGCAAGAGGTATCAAGCCAGAAAGTTTGGGTCTAGAGATAGATCAGTACATCTTCATACCACACGTCAGATGATGATATCAGAAACAAAGACACATCCCAAAATGATGGTTCAGATGTTGAACCAATGGAGGTCGAGCGAAGGTCGCAAAGTAACTCTGCGAAAACTAGATATTTCCTTGATTTGGACCTGATGAATTCCAAATCAAACTCCTACAAAATGACTATCCATTTTGAGTATTTCCCCCCCAACAATTGACGTGACAAAATGTATGTCATAGGGTTGAAATTTGAAATGACAGTAGTTTTTCAGCGCAGGATGTAGTGACGAAATATTTGAACAACTTGCACAAATGCCAAAGCTAGTTTTTCAACATTTGAGTACTTACTTTCTGTATCGTTGAGATTTCAGCTCAAATAATAAATTGAATGTTCAATCCCATTTTCTTCTTGGACTAAAACCATGACAATAGTTGTATCTACAGTGGTGAGATACAGGTAATAGTCGTTTTGGTAATTTGGAGAATACATTAATGAAGCTCTAATCAAGGCATCTTTAAGAGCATCAAAGGAAGCTTGCGCAACCTGATCCCAATGGAAGGGTGTCTCCTTTTTCAAAAGACGTGTAATACCTTTAGCCATCTCAGCGTAATTAGGAATGAATCACCTCAAAAAGTTTGCTTTCCCCTGGAGTCTCTGTAATTTTAAAAGATTTGAAGGTGGAGTCAAATCAAGAATTGCCTAAACCTTCAAGGGATCGAGTCGAATCCCCTCTCTAGACACTACAAATCCAAGCAATTGACCAGAACCAACACAAAACACACATTTGTGTGGATTTAGTCATATCTTGTAGTGTCGGCACCGTAAAAATATCACTCTCAAATGTTGTGGGTGATCAGTCTGCTTTCATGAATGAGCAGGTAAATCATCAAGGTAAGGTTGAATGATGTGCTTGATGTCATGGAAGGCATAATTCATTTCCCTCTAAAATGTGGCCCCTGCATTCTTCAAACCAAATGGGAGTTTCCTATATGAGAATGTGCCCCCTGGACAAATAAATGATGTTTTAGATTGGTCTTCTGGGTGGATATTGATTTGATTGTAACCGGAAAAACCATCTATAAATGAGAATATTTTGCATCCATCACATTCGTCAATAATTTGGTCGATAAAAGGAGTAGGATAATTGTCCTTAGGACATGCCTGATTTACATCCCTATAATCAACGCACACTTGAATTGTCCCTTGTTTCTTCATGACAGGAACAAGGTTGGAAACCCAGTTAGTAAGAGGTACAGGGTAAATGAAACCAACACGTAAAAGTTTTTCAACTTCTGCTTTTATTGCAACGACTTTCTTTGGATGAATAGGTCGAAGCCGCTATCAAACTAGCTTGACATCAGGGTACATTTTGATTTCGTGTTCAACAATACTAGAGTCAATGCTTAGCATCTCCTCGTAAGACCATGCAAATATATCTCTAAATTCACGAAAGAGAGTACAATAGCTATCGATTTCTGATGGAGAACAAGATTTGCTGACATAAGTATTCTCTACAACATTAGGCTTGGTCGAGATATTAATAGAAATCATTTCTTCAATATTTGATAGGTTTCACTCAGATTCTACTATGTCTATGAAAACTAAATTAGAAAGGAAATCAAAAACTGAAGGGTGGCTTAGTTCATTTGCATAATCTTCGATGTCATCTGGAGGATGGGAACGATGATGATAATATTCCCAAGGTTCTTCTCCTATCATCATTGATTGGATGATTCCTTCATCCGTAGAATGTATACGTGAGAAAGGATCTGAAGAAGTACCATATTCTAACAAATGGTCTACCCATACAATTGGTGAATGCGGATTTGGGTTTGCCACACAAGCCTGAAAAATTGATTACTATGCTAGTTCAATGGGGCTTAGCGGTATTACCTCAATATTACTATCAACTTCAAAATTGTTGGTAATCCTCCTTAAATCAGATGAGGTGGAGGAAATCATGTTGCAAGTCTCTACTCTTACCACTTCCGCCAAATCAGATGGTGACAGTAATGTAAAAGTACCCATTAGGGAAGGATCTTTGAAGAGACCTACTCCAAAACTTTGAAGTGACAGTGGGGGTTCATGTACCAACGAAATGCTTCACGTAGCCTGTGAACTATTGGCAAAGAAGGCAAGCTGATCAATCACTATGATTCCAACCTTATGAGGGAATGCAATAGTATGAAAGTACATGGAAACCACAACAACGATAGCATATACCCATGGACTTCCTAGTAAAATGTTGTAATTAGGGGGTCCATCAACTACCTCAACTTCAATAGTAGCTATTTTTCCCCTAGTTCGATTTGTAGGTTACTCAAAATCCCACAAGGAGTATATGTTTGGTTGTCAAAAGCTTTTAACATTGTTGGTGATTGTGACAACAACGGTGAACCAAGTGTTTTCCAGCAACTCATTGACATAATGCAAGTAGATGCCCCCTCATCAATATTAGTTCAGTGAACATTCTTATTGAGAGCTTTTACTTGAATTAGGAAAGCTAACTATGCTGGTAACTGTGGTGTATATCCCGCATGGTTAAAAACTACAAGATTGGAGTTTGTAGGGTTTATTCCTCCAATTGCTAACAACAAATCTTGCTTTTGGGAGGGACAGTTTTGTAACACGTCGAGTGTCGACATAACAAAAGGTTATTGAGCAATATCTTCCATTATGTTATAGTTCTGAGCTGCTCGAGCCTAAGGGTTAAACGTCGATTTATGCACAACTCCCTTTGGTGGTTTTATTGTCAATTCTGGTGCAATAGGTGGTGGAATATTTTCAGATGAATTCAAAGTTGAAGGATTAGGTTGATCAGTGGCCTGATTATTCGACGATGATAGTGGATTTCCATAATCTTTATTTCTCGTTGACACCAAAACTTCATTTTGTGGCTTTATGATGGATAATATGAGTACTTGGGGTGTGGAAGAATGGTCTGTCGCAACCAAATGTGTCTCCAGGTTTGGAAACGGATCAATCAACACTACAGATGTGTTAGAAGTCTTTAAAAGTTTAGAGACCTTTGAGCGGTGTGGACAATCTCTTGTAAAATGCTCGTCATTACAGATTACACATGGAAAACGAGGTTTCCTTGACGAAGTAGAGGAATAAGATGATTTCTCTTGAGGGGAATTATTTTGTTTCTTCTTGTTTTTCCCCTTTTTCTTGCCTTCTAGTTGCTTTTGATTTTTTCCTTTGTTAGATGACACGGGATTAATTTCGGAGAAAGAGTGTTTTATGATGCATTGGTAGTTTGATTGGAAATTGAAAGAGTTTGACCAGATGGTCTTCCTACCATTTGCATGCTTGAAGAGCCAATCACATCGTCATTGGCATGAGAGTCCTTACTCAATTATGGAGGAGGAGGAATAGTGAAAGTTGGTCGAGGTGCATTGGGAATTCTATCATAGAGTGTGCTGGATTGTGTGTAAATAAAATCCAAGTATTGGGCATGAGTAATTACTTTCTCTTCTGTGACAACTCCACCTTTTTCCACATCCTTGGTGATTGATGGCAACAAGGATTTTATGAACCACTTAGCCAAAAGCTGATTGGAAACATATGTCTTAACCATTCGACAATGATGCTGCCACTCATGAATATGATCTAATATATGGATAGAAGTAGTTTGTTTAAACTTAGTTAGGAGTTCTGTTCCAGTCTCATATCTAATAGGTAACTGGAAGTGGGTCAGAAATGTGGTGGCTAAAGTTTTAAAGTTTTCAAAAGAAGCTCTTGGTAACTCAATGTACCATTTGGTAGCCGGAGCAGTAAGTGTTCTTTGGAAAAGACAGAGTCTAACCAAGTCATCATTTAAGGAGTTTGATGAATATCAAAAATGAAATGTCATGACATGATTTGATGGGTCTTCTTTGGGATTTCCATTAAATTTCAGAATGTCAGAAGGTAACTTATGTAGAATCACTGACCACCAAGGTGCATATAAGATTGGACCATTAGTGAGCCAATTTAAATCTGGTAATTCTAAAGTTGCTACAAATGGAAACTATCGACTCAGGTTAGGTTGAGCATACCCATGATGTGATGGAATTTCCTGAGCAATATCTATTTGCATAACAGCATAGGGCATCTGCATTTGGTATCCTTGATAAGGTTGTTGTTGAAGAAATCCAGCATAAGGTGGTTGTTGATAACCAGGTTTAATTTGCGGTTGTCCATAACCTACGAAGCCTTGTTGACCAGGACCTTGGTAAGCTTGATACTGTCCAAACCCAGGTTGAGCTTGTTGGGCAAGTCCAAATTGGGGTTGGAATTGCTGGAATTGGGGTTGTTGAAATTGTGGCTGTCACGGTTATTGAATCAACTGTTGTTGTTATTGGTACAATTGTTGTTGATTTAACAGTTGTTGCTGCCAACAATGAATGGTTGACCAGGTTGTGAATAAACTATACCAGTGTAAGTTTGGGTCAGTCAAGATAAGGGTATACTAACTCGACATTATTGTTGAACCCCAGAAACAAGTGGTTGTTGTATAACAACTTGAGAAACTTGAGATTCTTGACCCGAAACTTGTGGTTGCGAGGTAGAAGGACTAGTTTGTATCGGTTGAGATACAACAATTTGAACTTGTGGCTATGGTATAGTAGTAACAACAAGTGTAGTAGGAATAACTAACATAGTTTGCATTGGTTGTGTTGGATACACAAGCCTTGGTTGAACATGAATTGTTGGTTTCCATTGACAAACTCGAATTCCAGGTTGACTTGAATACTGTAGGATATTACCATATGGAGGATAAGGTGCATAAGCATATTGCTCTCCATATGGTGGCAATCCAGTATTTAATGGATAAATAGGTCTTTTTTGACCAAATTTCCTAGCTTGATATTGATATGCAGGATCAAAATGTTGAGTTCCGATTAAAAAAGAATGAGGTAGAATTCCAGTTCAGGACATGGGTGATGACCATGGTGTAGAAGAAACCCCTGAGTGGGTTCCAGATAAAGATTGGTAACCAACCAGGATGGACGATTCACTATATAATTGCGACTCAGGTGTGGTAGAAAACATCCAAGAGGATGCAACAGAATATTTTGCCTCAGCTGCATTAGATGATACAGTCTGGGATGCTGACGGTTGTTCAACCATAGTTAACTGACCCAAAAGTTGTCCTAAAGAATCAACAGGTACTTGAAAATAAGCAGGATCAAACGGAGCAGTAAAATGAGGAGTATGAGGATAAAGATAAAGCCCAGCTCCAAAGAGGAATGGGGTTCCAGGTGTAGAATCTTCTTCCAATTCTTCCTCAATAGAAATTATACCAGGGGGAAGAACTTCACCGTCTGGTCCATAAAATATTTATGGTGTTGATAAAGTTGAAGTTTTAGTAGTTACTAATGTCTGAGGGGTGACTAGTTGATCGTCTTCTAGTAAAGTAACAAATTCTGAATGTTCAAATTCGAAGTCTAGATGTTCGAGTAAAAGAACAACAGTTTGAGAAATAGGTTCCTGAACAAATTTAGGTTCAGATGTAACTTCTATTTGAAATGTGATAGGTTCTGGATTAACATCTGGTTGAACTGATTCAAGTTCAGAAGTAATTTCTTGTTGAGAAACTTCAAGTTGAGGATCAACTTGTTGTTGAACAACTTTAGTTACTATTTCACTAGGATCAGTACTAATGTCCTTAGGTAATTCTGAAACTTCTTCTTCAGAAAGGGATGTACCAGAAATGGTTGGAGTAACTAGAGTCTCAGTACTTACCGAAATAGATGATTCAGGTAATTCAGATGAAGAACTAAGAGTTATTGATGCACTTGACTCAGTTAAGCAAGACCGCTTTGACCGAATAGGTGTAGCTTCGAGTGGCAAAGGCGGTTTTCTCACTGTTCTCCGCGAACGATGGGGTAAGGGTTGATGTTCCTCCACTATTGCTAATTAGTTTTATTATCAAAAAATAAATAAACAAAAAGGGGTAAGATAGGCAAAAGGTTTACCAAGCAATTGTGAACTGCAGAATACCTCCTGGCGAACCAAGAAGTACGGGCATGCAATCTCCCCAAATGCTATGTTCAGTGTATCACAGTGTACAAGGCGACTGGATCAATTACCTAAGGATGATAGCAACCTAGTGTTTTCCTCCCATATATACCTGAAGGTACGTGGAGGCCCAGTCTGTATAAGCGCTGTCTAATGCAAAACCGCACAATGAGAGCATTCCCATATACTTTACGTACTGTAACACTACCTTATATACCCGAAGGTACATGGACGAGTTACGATATACTCACGTACGTGTAATGAGGTATCACACTTGGAATGTTTTGTAGACAAGTTAGTGATATTTTCTTTGTCTTATGACATTGGAACACGTCTCTAGCCTAGGACCTCTAAATGTTCTTGTTAATGACAATGCTCCATTAGGTAAATTGATGTTAATTTTAAGTTGATCCTGCTTAGGAATTTTCCTTTCAAGTTCGCCATGTGATGTATTCTGAAATTCCTAGGAATGAAAATATCATGATAAACATTCTTTCCATTCAATTTAACGATGAAAATCCTAGCTACTTAGGGATAGAGCAATCAGATTTCTTTCAATTAAAGAGCAAAGAGCACAATCTAATGCAATTTCCCTACACTATTCCTATGAGCACACACAAACTTTTTCAATGCAACATGCATGTATTTCTTTTCGATTTCCTTAATGTGAATATGAACAAAAGGAAATATGCACATACAATTAATCAATCTTTCATAAGAACGAAGACTTTTACGACAATTCTGATTCGAAGGAAAATAAGAATTTATGACACTTTCTTTCAAATGAAGATTAATCAACTATATTCTATCTTTGACTATAGATCGATAATGACAAAGAAAACATTAAAAAAACATTAATCAATCAAATCAAATTAGGGCTAGACAAGGAGATAGCAACTTGTTCTCTGAGACATAACATTCATTGGTCAATCAACAAACAAACAAACAAACAAAAGTTAGCAAAAACACTTTCCAAAGGTGGGAAACTGACCCTAGGAGGATCAGTGCAACCCTGAATGGGAGGCAGTGTGCTTCAGAGCACTGTCCCTAAGCTAGGGGTGCTCTACAATGCACTGTGTCCTTGACAAGCCTGCGCTGGTGATAATGAGCCATTTCAAGAGGAAATTTGACACAGTTTTGACCAATTTTTCAATGCAAAGAGTTGAATTACAATCTATGAACACAAGTATGTCTACAAGGATGTCTTAGGAGGTGGATAAGCTACTAGGAAAGAGGATCTTCCCCAGCAGAGTCACCAATTTGTTTTGGAGACTTTGGTATCTACAGATAAATACTAATTCCCTAGATAAGTAGCTATATCTAGAACAACAATGTAAAGTGTTTTATTCTTTTCCTATAAGAAATAGATAAGATGAGAAGATGAGAAGACCTACTTGTAGTTCCGATTTCCTCTTGTCTCCTTTGTATTGATTCCATCACTCCTTCCCATACTTAATATGCTTGAGAAGTACCTATAATCACAACAGAAAACAAAGAATCGACCAAAGAAAAATATCTATTGAATATAAGTGAAAAGAATCAGATACAATTCACACATATAAGCATTATAAAGCAATACAAACATATGGGAGAAAGGTTCAAACACTTCATTAAATAGAAGAAGGAATTACAACCATTGGTGTCTGATTCAAAGCCATTCCTCTAGCTTGGATCCCAACCACATCACATCAAAAGCATGATAAACTTGTAGTATTACAATACTTGCTTCAAAGCCAAATCTCATAGCAACATTATCTCCTTCCAATTCAAGATGATCCAACCCCTAATCACTTATATGAGTGGTCAATTTATAGGAAGATGAAGGAGGTTATGTCATAAATGGTGGAATTGAATGGCCTTCCATACTTAGAATTAGTTCCATGGAGGAAGGGATGAGAGGATAGTATGCACTTTAACTCATTCCTCATCCATTTTCAAGCTCATAGGAGTTGATAAGTGAGGGAACCTTCTAGATGACTCCAAAAGATAAGAATATTCCCCAAACCCTATGTGAATTTCACTCAATCTCACCTAGTGCAGGTGAAAGGAAGCCTAAGTGCTCTGCAGAGCACCCTAGCATGGACTCCATTGCTCTATAATGCACCCTTAAAAGGGCCTACCTATGTTCGTTCCTCTAGAGGCTATTCCTAGATGTCTTCAAGTCATGAAATTGTCTCTGAAGGAGGCATTCAAAGGGGTGACTTGTTTAGGGCATGTAGCAGCTAAAATTAGTGTTTGATGAGCCCTAAAACACTGATTTGGATGATGGGATTGATGTGCCCAAATGGATATATAACAATCATCCTCCAAACCCTCTACATCATTTCTCATCACTCCCATATAGTTAGAAGTCCCTGAAAGAGGAGGAATGCAGGAAGGAAAAATGATGCTACAAGAAGGAAGAAAAGAACAAATTGTGCTAAAACCAAAAATGGTAGTGCCTAAGAGAGACCTGATCAAAGTAGAGAACTCCAAGGCCATTAGGAAATCATATAGGCCACAAAAGAGAAGAATAAGGCAACAAAAGACAAGAATACATTCACCATCAAAATAGATCTCAAAACTGCAGTGATGAAAAGAGGCTTTCCAAGAGGTCTCTAATCTCTTTCTAGATTTTTTCCAATGCCTAAAATATGTTATAAAAATGGGAGAAAGGAATGGAAGTCAAGTTGAGGGTCTACCCTAGGCTTAGAATATCATTTTTGTTCAAAACAGGGTTTCCTGTAGTACTATAGGAACTACTACAAGGTTTCTTGTAGCACTATAGGAACTGCTACAAGGTTTCTTGTAGTTAGTACTTGAATTACTACAGGTTGTCCTAGTTCTCATGTAAAGGCGTTTTGAAGGTTTCAGAGGTGTTCACATGGTGGAAAAAAGTAGAAAAAGGTTGGAGAAGGATGTGGAAGACCTTTCCAAATTGAAAAATATTCAAGAACCCATCTTGAATAAGGGAAAGAAGGCAGGCTAATGGTCTCAAGAAACACTGTGATTTTTTCTATGCACAACAATTTTGGAAAAATGAGTGAAAATGTAATGAATGTTTCAAGGAAGAAGATATAAATGAAATGGATATACAAGCCAACAAAGTTCAATTTCAAAGAGTAAAGTTATGTTTTTACTTTAAAGACTATTAAGCAATCATGAAAATAACAACTACATATTTGTGCTTGTCCTTGCAAAACTTACAACCAAAATTCTTAATAGAAAGGATTGAGGAATGCACCAGAGAGAAGCCACCAGGGCCATGAATGAGGTGCAATGAGGTCACTAAGTTGCTCAGAGGATGAGCAACAATTTCAGTAGGGGGGTATTATGGGCCTCTAAATTAGACATAAATTAAGGCCCATGCTTCTAAATTAGACATAAATTAAGGCCCATATGACCATCCTTCAACACATTAAACCTCTATTTTTGCATTAAATGATGTATTTTTAACTTTAATATGTTCATTAGGAAGGTTTATGGATAATTTCATATTTGTGCCTAATATTATTTATTTTTGTGAAATATTGTGAGAATATTGGACAAATTATGGAGATTTCGAGGAGGATATAATCTAGGGACATGCTCCCTACTATAGGAGGATCAATATTAAATAATAAATAAACAAGATATTATGGAATTATGACACATATTGTGGAGCTCCAATGATTGAGAAAATGTAGGAATGTGTTCCCTGCCATTTAATGAAGATTCCTAGTATTGAGAAATAGATCCACTGATCACGGGATTTTAGTGGAGAAAAATTCCTCCTTTCATGGGGAATGATTCATAATAATTTTTTCTAAGTAACAAGTCGAATTTGCCTCTAGGGGTGGATTTTTCTTAGTCTTCTTGTGGAGAGAACTCATATTTTTGCAGCTCCACTTTCATTTTCCGTAGGGATGTAATTATATTGATGAAAATAATGAAGATTTGTGACATGTTCAGATTCTATATCTTGGTATTCTTCACAGGACTCTAAGTTTCCTTATGTGTGGCTATCCTAGGAGCCTAAGAGACCCTTTGTATCATTTACTTTTCTTCCTTTCACTTCTTATTCACATGCATCTCTTGTTCTTGTCTTTTTTCTATTTCTGCATTTAGTATTAATGATTTATTTTTGTAGGATTTAGTTAAATGGTTGAAGTAAGTTATTTTGCAGGATCAAAATCATAATTTCATAATTTTAAAATATTTGGAGGGTCATGGTAATCATTGAGCTACTTGGATTGGCTTGCTTATTCCCAAATCTAGATTTCTGGAAGTTCCTTGTGGCAAATAACAGTAAATTTATGTTGTTTTTTAGAGAATGATAACAAGCTTCAATCGAGTTGATTCCACTTGCATTAGATAATAAAAAAAAATCTTGTTAATAACAAAAATTGCCCCATTCCATTTTCATTTGATAAGGTTAGGCATCTGATATATTTACTAGCTCACTAGTTCTTGAATTTCTAGATTTTAGACTAGTAATTTTCTGCTATTTTTTAGCATGCATTAACATAAGTATTTTTGAGTGATTCCACTTGGAATGAAGACCTAATACATCCTAGTAAATAATTTTTTTCCCCATCCAATTGGATTTGATTTTCTTGGTAATTCGTTGAATTATAGTTTCCTTTAATAAATCTGTTGTTTCTTGTAGAACTCTTCCAACATGTATATACTTTCCCAGATTCGCTCAAGAAGCTCGGTTATTGTCCCTTATAGTTGAATAAATATCCCTAGGATCTAAATAAATGATTAGAGAAGAATAAATACCACTTAGGAATTTCCTCTTTACCCATGCAACACATTTTAGCGATTTGGGCTAATGGACAGATTTATGAAAATGGATAATACAATGATGATTGCCACATCCAATGAACTCTGTTAATGGACCTAAACTATTTGAAATGTAATGACTGACATTTACTTCATGATATTTACTTTATGCAATTAGAATAGGTTTCTTTCCTTGTATTTTCTTTCTTGCAATAGGTTAAGGTCTCCATTTTGAGCATTTCATTTTTTGCAACTAGTTTAGGATCTGAGTTTATTATATTCACTCCATTACATCATGACATCAAAGGAAGGACACATTGTATGTTGCACATATAGTTATGATACCTTTGAAGTTTGCACGAACCCCAGGTTGATAATTAAAGTTGGTAGCCTTAGGAGTTGCAACATTCTTGTTGCAATATCGAGGCTCATCACTCAGTTTGGGGCGTAGCTAGATAATGGTCGCATCCAGAATTACACCCTTGAAAGAACTGTGATTATCTACTAATTCACACACTTTTTTGAGGAAATTATCAGGGGAAACCTAATTGGGGATGTTCTAAAAAAACCCCATGTATCTGATTTTTCAGATTCAACTTTATTTGTTTGAAAATCACGCTTGAATTTAGTCACGCAATTCTTCTTGATGTGATCTATCCGAACTTTTGATCATAACTTGGAGGCTTCTAGAATTGACCTGGGTGTAATGTAACCAACATGAAACCATGCCATAAATTCTAGGAACAAAATGCATGTTCTGAAATTTTTTTTGGAGCCGCCTACATATGGCAACCACGGAGGCTGGTTATCACAACTACATAGGAGTTACAAGAATAGAGCTAGACAAAACCATCATCAATATAATCAAGAATTATACTCTATAATTTGTTAAAATTCAATGAAATGACAATAATTAACTAATTAACATTCTTAGGCTTATTGTGCTATACTCAAAAGAATAATAGATAAGAAGTGTAATGATTGGGTGATAGGAAGCGGTCAAATAGTTAAAAAAACATGAATTTGAATGAAAATTTGACGAATCAACATTTCCCCCACACTTGAAATTTTGCATGTCCTCATGAAAACGAGGTAGTGTTGACTTGTTCAAAATCTAGCATCGAGAATCATCATGTTTTCCCATGCCTCCAACTTTAGATCTTGTTGTAGCGGTTGCAACCACCCTCCAAAATTTTGGCCTGCATCCAATTTTGGAGCCTCCTTTAAGAGTTTTACTTGATGACGGCATGCACTTGGGTTCACTTCGTGAGCTCCTATGAGTCCTTGCACCCACCTTGCTTGAGCATTCCACCGATAGATTTTGCATGTTGATGTGAATGTCATGCTTGCGACCATGTTCTAGTCATACTAAAAGTCTTCGCTTAATGTGTACATGTTGTGTTCGCTATGTCAACATCTGTCACACTCACACACGAAGTCACATACACTATCGCATAAGCATCGTCACGGTTAACCAATGATCAATCAAGAGTGTCGCGCTTATCGCTCACACCGTCGGTCAGTCATGTTGAGCATGCGTGTTTGGATGGTTTGATTTGTCCCTTCGTCAAGTCATGTAAGTCTGTGTTTGCGAGATCACGTATGAATCTTTCACTTATTCACACACTTAGTCACTTTCCTAAAGTTCTGATGACTGGATTCCCCTCTGATAGCCAGACCATCACCCTACCATCGACTTGATCGACTGTCACCCAGAACAACATAGAAGCACCAAGCAAGCCATTTCAAGTTGCGCTGCCTGTAAGCAGATCAATCAACCTTCATGTCGATCAACAAGAGAGTTTGACTTGACAGCCACCCTAGGACTGAATCCCCTCAAAAATTACGCAGAGGCTGCAGACCTTGTCTACTCCTCTCACTGAGAAAACTATGCAGACAAGCTAGACAGACACCCAGTTCTTGTCCTTGTCTCCCTTAGAAAATTGTACAATTTTTCTAGTCAGCCCTCCAATCAGTCTATCAGCTGCTCACCCGAAAAATTTCCCATTTTTCATGAGCAATCCCTCTACTATCCAATAGTCTAAGTAGCTTAGACATTGCGCAGAGGTGATCAGCAGGCTAGCCTCCCAGCATCAGCATAGTTTTCCTTGCCAAGAGCTCTCGACAGCCGACTGCTAGTTCCCTCCAGGAATTGCCCAGTTTTTGCTGCCAAGCTCCAATAGCTGACTATCTGTTCCCTCTAGGAACTGCATGGTTTTTGGTTCCAAGCTCCCGAAAGCTAACTGCTAATTCCCATTAGGAAATGCTCAAGTTTTGCTGCCAGTGACCGGTAGCTAACTGCTAGTTCTCCTTAGGAATTGCACAGTTCTGGCTACTAAGCTCTCGCTGGCCGCTTGTTCCAGAAACCACACAGATTTTGCCTACCTAGCCTTCCCATAGCCTAGACAGTTCCTCCCAAAAATGACGTAGTTTTATCTTGCAGCTGAGCTAAATCTCGTGGATAGTCACTACCGATCTAGATCGCCCATCTTCATCACCCAATGTCTCTTGCACAACTTTCATCAGCAATTCCTAGAGCCTCCATCCCAGCTCGCAACCTTGTCTCCTCTCCCGGTCACCTGCATCTGAAAAAATTATACATCATGGTAGACTATGAGATTTATGGATTTAATGTTGTCTCATCATGAGTGATTGCAGATACAGGTACACAAACAAACATGGTGCGATGACAGATGGGATGAACAAAGGGAGCACATGCAGAAGGACATGTTCGCCAACGGAAAAACAAACGATGCATGCAAAGAGTTGTGCTCATGAACGGATGATCATGCAAATATGTGTTCATACACAGATGAACGAGAAAACATGCAAGATGTGTTCACAGACGGATGAACATACACCTTTCGCAAATGGTCGAACCTGTCGAGCTTACCAACATACAAGCAAGGAGCAATGTGTGAATGTAACATCAAGCTAACCAAATACCATCGAAGATTCCGCTCACTTTGCCATGCGGAGGTAAAGGTGTGACACACCATGAGGACATCCATCACCCAACAGCACAAATGTAACACCGCTGTCATGTCAAGTCTTGGCATGAGTCATGTCATCCACATCTCTACCGTGAGACTTATTGTCAATCAATGTAATGTAATGTGGAAGTACAAGAGACCCACTTGTTGTATGAAGGGTCATGTAAAGTCGAAAAGTCATGGAAATCAAATAGTCATGAGGCTAGTCAAACAGCCACAAGGGTTAGTTTCACCCTTGGCTATAAATACCCCCTCATTTGTACATGCAAAGGAATTTTTGACCTCAGATCCTCTTGCATAGCCTTGAGAGTCTGTAATCTTTTCTTTGAGGAGTAAGTAGTGGCTCCAACACCCCACATGCGGGGTTAGTGATGTATGGTGTAACGATGTTTCTTGGAACTTTTGCTTAATTCAGAAGCCTGCTCACAGGCCAACACATTTTCACACATGTATTTTAACTGTTGTAATACTAATCTTTAACCCTTGTGATACATGTTGCTTTAACATGTGTTTAACGCTTGAACTAATTCACTTGTTGTAATACATATATGTTAATGAAAATGTGTTGTATATACTGTTAATGTTGTCTCGCCTATAAAGACTACTCTACCAGACACCAGCCAAACCTTTCACATAAAAATTGCTACGAAAACCACTGTATCGTGCGTACTAATCTGTTGAGTGTCATACTTGTTATCTTCCCTTGTGTGTTGTGACTGCTGCATCCGTGTGGAATGTTTTGCCAGAAGCTGTGCACGACCTGTTGTGTTGTGTGTTCCTAGTAGAGTTGGGACTTGTCCCAACCGCCTTGGGACTCACTCCCACCCTCTCCCTCTATGGTGAAAGAACCATTGACACAAGAGGCACTTACAATCACGAGGCACACGAACCTCACTTCTCATAAGACAAAGCAAACCACTCTCCTGCGTTGACAAGCAAGAGTTGAGGAAAATATTTAAGATAATGGCAACTAGTCCATCATACCAGATGGGACTCCCACACCAAACAGTGTGAGGTCTAGTTGGGACTTCATATCGGGGTGATCCCCTGATGTTGGCGGGTCTAGCACCATTAACATTTTGGTTCTAGAAGGAGGGCTAGATGACAAGCTAAGGTCGTGCATCTAGGTTGAATCTCTTACCCAATGAATAATATACAATTCATGCTCTTGGGGTGTTTCTCTCATTTTTCCCTCAGTTATCAATCCCCAATGAGCTTCTCGATCACTTGTCCTTGTTAAAGTTCGAAGTGATGACAGAACGTCCATAACCAAACACATTTATTATTTTCTTCATTTCTGTGAATCTCATGAAATTGATAGTGATGAGCTTGTTTGTGTACTCTTCTTCCTCACCCTTGAAGTTCGTGCTAATCAGTGGTGTCATACCCTTCCACCTACTTCTGTCCATTCCCTTCTCACTTTCCTCAAGGAGCTCTATCAAGCCTTTGATGAGTGTGACCACCAAGATTTCTATGAAAGAATATCTCATTTAATAATGAATCCTGTCAAATCAATTGAGCTCTTTGCTACCCACTTCCCTCACCTATGTCACGAAATTCCTAAACAGTTTGTGGACCTTGAATTCACGAGCCAAGAGTTGAAACACTTGGTTCATGTATCCTAAAACGGTGAACCTCCTGATTTTCCTTCTTCTCCGACTCTTGTAGATCACGTGACACCTCATGTCTTAAAGAGGGTGCCCCCTCACAACAACTATAAATCTAAGAAATATATGCAGTAGGTACCCCCTTGTAGTGGTTGCAAAGCTGAGAAATCTACGTAGCATATTCCCAACCAATTTGCTCGACTGTCTCCCGCCCCAACGGAGGAAATTCTAGAATTGTTCAGAAAGCCTATGGAAGAAACTCATCCCTCCATTCTGCAAGAGGACATCACCATTCATAACCCAATTATTGAGTCTAATTTGCATCTCTACCATCCTCCATCATCTACAAGCCATGACTCCTTGCACCATGACTCGCTTGAGCGATCTTCTTCACAAGCTAGCTGTGCGCACTCTCTTGATTCTCAAGCTGCTGGCCCAAGTTACAGTCATGTGCAAGGTAGTCTCATCATACAAAATGGAGGAGCAAGATTGTGACGACATAATCAATTCCTCTCAAAACATTGAGCCTCCATTCTTGATCCGCAAATCTTGGTGAAACATCATGCACAATCAATTCTTTCGATCAGCCTCCAGTCTTGGGCTATCATCGCTCCCACACTTCTGTATGCTCTGATGAATGCCCAAGCACATCATATGATCTACTGTCAACTCATGTACACTCTAACTTAGATCTAGAATGTGCACTAGTCAAAGTAGACATCCACATTGAAGCTTCCTCTACAACTCACTTGCGTGTGTGTCCTATCATTCATAGCACATCAACATGCGTTGGAGATATTCCACATTCTCTCGCTTCTTCATCCCATGAGTTATCTCCTTGATCGACGCAAGGCAATGAGGTTGTCCACGATGAAAGTAGTCTCAACACATAGGAATCTTCCCACTTGTCATCATCTTGTGTGTTGCATGAAGACAACTCGTCAAGTCAGCTTGCTGAAAATTTTGATGAAGCCTGTGACAGAGATGGTTGTCACCCTGAGAGAAATTTTGAAATCAATAACAACAACCACCCTCAAGCCATGCATGATCCAGGTGGATATTGGTGGTCACCTGCCAAGTCCATCTAGACCCCCATCATTGTTTCTCTCAGCATTTTCAGTTTCCTTAATTGTAGCACAGCTTACTATTTTTAGCAGTTTTTCGGGTCCTGAACTTCCGGAGCCATTTTGAGGCCCTAAACGACGTTTTTTGGGAAATATGGGGGCAACATGGGGCCATGGACCGATGTTGCCCTTCCCAAAGTGGTAGTTCTCGGATAGATCTTTCTAACAAGCTATCGTACACGTCAAACGAAGACCATATGCCAAAGTTACGACCCTGGGAAATTGATGTACCAATTTACCCAAACGGGGCCCACAATCTGGCGTTTCATCTTCTAGGGTTAGGTTTTGGGATGTGAAGGGTTTTTAATTGTTTCTCAACAATAAATAGGCCTCCGAGCCTCATTGTAACACAGTTCAGAGGCATGTAGTCACCACATCTCTTCTCAGAGATAAGCTACCATCGCCCTAGCTGGTTTATTTCCATTTCTGGTTGTAAGCATATTTCAGTATTTTCCATTAATGAAATGAAGTATTATTTCTGCTGCATATTTGTGTATATGGTTATCTCTGTATTTTGATTGAGTTCCTGTTTAAATCCGGATCAATGCATGATCTGATTCAGATCTCAAAATGGAATTTTTCAATTCTGGAAAGTTCCTCAACATGTCAAGGAGTCGAGGCACTTCAACGTCCATTGATGGTTATGTCAGGACCTCGTGACTCTGGTAAGCCCGCCAAACTAGATCAGATCTCATTTCTCACATACAATCCATATATCTGCATGGTTTCACTTGACGTGGATCCCCGTGTAAAGAATATTTACTATTCAGTGTGTGATATTTCAAAATTTCAAATTTTTGCTAATGATCGAATCCACGAGTTTGTTACAGGATGTCCATCTTCATGCACCTCTCTTACATCTATTTCAGGTTGGGAGTTTCCGTCCCTCATTCAATCATGGGATAACAAAGTTGATCATTTCAAAGACTATCTTTATATGGAATCATACTTATCAGATGTTCTCTCTCGTAATTAGCTCCTTGGTCTTTTTGCAAATTTCACACGTCAAATTTGCCCACTCATCACACCAGCAATCTCCCTATGTGATGATGAGCACACAACCTATCGTGCGAATGAAGTTACTTTCATTTCACCACACCCCAACTGGTTTCACACATTCACAGTTTTGGCATCCTTTCTACATTTATGTGATTACCATGATGCCTGTGCACTTTTTCACTAGCTCCAGGTGGGTGTTCTATCATGTATAGTGGACAACAAACTTGGTTACCTCATTCAGAGCATTTGCATGATTGTTCAAAAATTTTCTTCGTTCGTGTCAAACTGGGAATTTTCCATCTCGATCAACTGGTCTGATTTTTATTCTATCTTGGGTGGATGTCATGTAGTTTATCATTTTCCCAACGTTACATCCAATGACAGTCACTTCACACACTATGATTTTCACTGTGTAACATATTTATTCATAGATTTTTTCAAGCAAGTGAGGCACCTTAGCTTGCGTCGATGGCTATGGCAAGCCCTCACTATCTTGACATGACTGATGAGAATGACCAGATCTATCTTCCATATCAGATTCCCATCGTGATCTCGTCTCTCGAATTAGGAATCCATCTTCTCAAAGATCATGAATCTTTCAAAACAACCTCACGAATTTTATTATCCAATCGTTGAATGGATGGAACAATCTTACTTGGCGAGTCGTGTTGCAGGTAACAAGCTTCAATCCTTCCTCATACTTGCTAAGAAACTTGGTACAAAACAACACACACTCGCAAGAGGCCTCCGATGTTTGTTGAAAAATGGTAGTCACAGAAGAGGTAAGCGTGTGTGTTGGGTGGTTGTGACACATTCTTCCGCCCACAGGTGAGATCTTCTCTCTCATGTGCAAGTTTTTCAATTTTTTTCATTTTCTGTTGCACACTATTTTTTATTTGTTTTAATCGCTCGTATATTTGTGAGTGCAAGTCGGGTACACCTATGGTGGCTTCACTGGAAATTTCATTTCAAGTAACCCCGACCATTTAATGTAGTAGTAGGAGTAGTGTTTTCTTTATCACTTACCTTTGCTTTCTGGTTTGCATGTTTGTTTGCTTACTGACTTGGTTGCTTTGATTGCTTGTTGTTGTTTTCACTTTGTTTGATATTATTACTATTTTTGTTTTCATTTTTTTGGTTTGCTTAATACCTTACTTTTTTTTTTATGGAAATAAGTGCTGCCAACTATTGCGTTTTGGATTTTGAATAGAGCGTGTGTCTGAGATTTGAAGAAACTTGTGACACTACAACACTTGGCCAGTCTTGTGTCCATCTTCTTTGTGCTTGGCTATAACCTTCAGCTAATGAAGTCTTGACCAAAAATCGAGCTGTCTGCGAGGGAATTTTTGGTCCAACCATGAACCTATGTCGACACTGGGAAGCCCCATGCCTGTACTCAGCCTTTTGCTCTATGTGTTCAAGCTATCCAACTAGTAGAAACGGAGAAGGGGAAAATCTAAACAAGAAAACCTATGTCAGAGGTCTTACGTGTTTCTCTGAAGGAACAACCTCATTTTCTCTCAATAAGTTGAGATCCTTCTTCTGCCCCAAAAATAAATAATTTCCTATGCACGGTCCTCTTTAAAAAATACAAAGGCAAAAGAAGAGAAAGGTTTCCTGTGCAGAGAGGTGAAGAATGAAAATCCACCACGATATTGACCATGCTCGATGGCAGTGGGGTAATGCATGTGTTCTTGCATGACTCTGTCGGGGTACTGTCCAAGCCTGTTGGTAGCGGAGCAACACCAGAGATGAAAACTTATACTCTGAAAATATTCAACTCGCCAAGCTAAACTAGCCTTCTCGATTTTGAAACATTATGATCATGCTGAAATTTTTATTATGTTTGACTGAGTTAGAAAAAGGTGAACCATGTATGTCCATGGGGTAAGTGGGGAAGCTGAAGTAACCTACACATCAATTCAATACTCTCCAAGAGACCAATGCCCTGTGCTACTAATGAACCGAAACAGAGAAGCTGGAGTTCTACGAGTGTGTCACCAAGTGTTGTAGCGGTTACAACCACCCTCCAAAATTTTGTCCTGCATCTAATTTCAGAGCCTCCTTTGAGAGTTATGAATACACGCACTCGGGTTCACTCCATGAGCTCGTGTGATTCCTTGCACCCACCTTGCTTTATCGTTCCACCGATATATTTTTCATGTTGATATCAATGTCATGCTTGCGACCATGTTCTGGTCATACTCATGGTCTTTGCTTCATGTGTACATGTTGTGTTTGCTATGTAAACATTTGTCGCACTCACACACGGAGACACATACACTATCGCGCAAGTGTTGTCGTGAACGACCAATGATCAATCACAAGTGTCGCGCTTGTCACTCACATTGCCGATCAATCATGTTGAGCATGTGTGTCTGGATTGTTTGAGCCATCTCATTGACAAGTCATGTAAGTGTGTGTATGAAAGATCACATATGCATCTTTCACTCATTCACACACTTAGTCACTTTGCTGAAGTTTTGACGACCGATTCCACTATGATAGCCAGACCATCACCCCACCATCGACTGTCACCTAGAACAGCGTAGAAGCACCAAGAAATCCATTTCAAGTTGCGTTGCCCGCAAGCAAATCAATCAACCTTCATGCTGATTAATTGGAGAGTTTGACCCAACAGCCACCCCAGGACTGACTCCCTGAGAAAATTACACAGAGGTTGTAGACCTTGGCCACTCCGCTCATAGAGAAAAATGCAGAGATAGGTTAGACAGACACCTGGTGCCCGTCCCTGTCTCCCTCAGAAAATTGTACAGTTTTTCCAGTTAGCCCTCCAGTCAGTTGACCAGCTTCTCACCCGGAAAACTACGCAGTTTTCCTGAGAAATCCTTTGCTGCCCAAAAATCCGCTCAGCTTAGAAACTATGTAGAGGTGATCAGTAGGCCAACCTCCCAAAATTGGTGTAGTTTTCCCTGCCAACAGCGCTTGCAGCCAACTGCCAGTTCCCTCTAGGAATTGCGCATTTTTTGCCACCAAGATCCAACAGCTGATTGCTAGTTCCCTCCAGGAACTGCATAGCTTTTTCTGCCAAGCTCCCAACAGCTAATTGCCAATTCCCTTTAGGAATTGTACAAGTTTTGCTACCATTGAACCAACAACCGACTGCAGTTCCCCTCAAGAATTGCACAATTTTGGCTGCCAAGCTCCCTCTACCAGCTCGCACCAGAAACGACACGAATTTTGCATGCCCAACCTTCCCTCAGCCCAGACTGTTCCTCCCAAAAATTGCGTAGTGTTGTCCTCTAGCTGAACTAGACCCCATGGACAGTCACTGTTGATATAGATCTCCCATCTTCATCACCCAGTTACTCCTACATAGTTTTCATCAGCAGCGCCCGGAACCTTCATCCCAACTCGCAACCTTGTTTCCTCTCCTAGTCACTTGCATCTGAAACAATCATGCATTATGGTATACTAGGAGGTTTATGGATTTGATTTCATCTTGTCATGAGTGACTGTACATATAGGTACACAAAAAAACATGGCACGATGACATATGGGATGAACAAAGGGAGTACATGCAGAAGGAAATGTTCACCAACAGATGAAAAAACGATGCATGCAAAGAGATGTGCTCACGAACGGATGATCATGCAAAGATGTGTTCATGGACAGACATACGAGGAAACATGAAAGGCGTGTTCACGGATGAATGAGTAGACGAATGTGCACCTTTCACAAACGGACGAACCTATCAATCTTACCAATATACAATCAAGGAGAAATGTTTGAATGTAACATCAAGATAAACAAAGACCATTGAATACTCCGTGCACTTTGCCATGCGGAGGTAAAGCTGTGACACCCCATGAGGACATCCATCACCCAACAACACTATATTTTGACATGCACACTAGCAGGAGCACGAATGTACCATCACTGTCATGTGAAGTCTTGTCATGAGTCATGTCGTCCACATCTATAACATGTGCTATATTGTAAATCAATGTAATGTAACGTGGAAGTCCAAGAGACCCACTTGTTGTATAAAGAGTCATGTAAAGCCAAAAAGTCACGGAAGTCAAACATTCATGAGGGTAGTCAAACGACCACAAGGGTCAGTTTCACCCTTGGCTATAAATACCCCCTCATTTGTACATGCAAAGGACTTTTTGACCTCAGCTCCTCTCGCATAGCCTTGAGAGTCTGTAATCTTTTCTTTGAGGAGTAAGTAGTGGCTCCAATGCCCCGCACATGGGGTTAGTGATGTATGGTGTAACAATGTGTCTTGGAGCTTTTTCTTAATTTAGAAGACTACTCATAGGCCAACACATTTTCAAACATGTATTGTAATTGTTGTAAGACTAATCTTTAACCCTTTTGATACATGTTGCTTTAACTTGTGTTTAACACTTGAATTAATTCACTTGTTGTAATACATATATGTTAATGAAAATGTGTTGTATATGTTGTTAATGTTGTCTCGCCCGTGTAGACTACTCTCCCAGAAATCAAACAAAATTTTCACATAAAACTTGCTATAACAACCATTGTACTCGTGCGGACTAATCTGCTGAGTGTTATACATGTTATCTTCCCTTGTGTGTTGTGACTGCCACATCTGTGTGGACTGTTCTACCGGAAGCTGTGCATGGCTTGTTGTGTTGTGCGTTCCTAGCAGAGTTGGGACTTCTCCCAACCGACTTGGGACTCACCCCACCCTCTCCCTTTATGGTGAAAGAACCATTGACACAAGAGATGCTTACAATTACTAGGCACACGAACCTCACTTCTCGCAAGACAAAGCATACCACTGTCCTATTCTGACAAGTAAGAGTTGAGGCAAATATTTAAGATAATGAAAACCGACCCATCGTACCAAATGGGACTCCCTCCCAACCGACTTGGGACTCACCCCACCCTCTCCCTTTATGGTGAAAGAACCATTGGCACAAGAGATGCTTACAATTACTAGGCACACGAACCTCACTTCTCACAAGACAAAGCATACCACTGTCCTATTCTGACAAGTAAGAGTTGAGACAAATATTTAAGATAATGAAAACCGACCCATCGTACCGAATGGGACTCCCTCCCAACTGACTTGGGACTCACCCCACCCTCTCCCTTTATGGTGAAAGAACCATTGACACAAGAGACGCTTACAATTACTAGGCACACGAACCTCACTTCTCGCAAGACAAAGCATACCATTGTCCTATTCTGACAAGTAAGAGTTGAGGCAAATATTTAAGATAATGAAAACCGACCCATCGTACCGAATGGGACTCCCACACCAAATGGTGTGAGGTCTAGTTGGGACTTCATATCGAGGTGATCCCCTGATGTTGGCAAGTCTAGCACCATTAACAAATCTCTATCCTTGATCTATTTGCATGCCAAAGCATAGGTTACATATTTACATTTGACTAACTAAAATGTAGTCTAAAGGTATCATGACAATTGGAAAAGATCTTGAGAATCCTAAAACCATTGATTAACACTTTCCAAGTTTTAATTAGGTACGAGAAAAAGGGATGCAGACTCTAAGAAGATCTTACACTTTGTTATGCGAAATTCCACACAAAGGCAACCAATTACGCTTTTTTCCTTCAAAATTGTTTGCAAAATAAGAGATGGATATAGTTCTTTAGCAACACCATCCAAGATAATTGTGTGGTAATTTTTTTTTTACCTTCAGTTGAAAGTTGAGACACAATCCCCAATTTGTGATAAATTATATTAAATTTTGTGGACATATTCCCTCTGTATTATGAATCTTTTATATACATTTTGGGATTATATAATTTAATGCCTTCAATGGAAATATTTCTTGTTGTTACTTCAACATTCTTCACAACCTCGCATTATTGTCAGATATCATTTTTTTAGGAGAGCCTCATTACAATTCTCAAATTTCCTACAGGGAAAAAATGGTTCAAGTAGCTAAGGTGCAACATTAAGTCATGGGTGAGGAAGAGCTTGTTCTACAATGGGTCACTTCTTAGGTACAAACTCTAATATTTTTTACCATTTTCCTTAACATGATGTGTGAGAGCCTAATCTTGTCGATCATCATCAGAACTAGATTCTCAGTCATCATATCCTCCCATTTCACCAATATTTGTAGGTTTTAATCCTGTACAAAAATTACCTGGAAACAAATTCTTTAAAAACATAAAAAATATACAATGGCGAGAACATAGAAAATAAACACAGATTTTCTCCTGGAACCCAAAACTGGGAAAACCAGATTGAATTTTCATTATATTACTTTCAATGTTACAATACATTATATACATTCAAATAATTCATAAACCCTAATCCATTCACTCTATATTAGAACATAACCATATTCCCTTGACCGGATCTAGAAAATACCACTGGGAAAACCATCATGCCCAAAAACCCATGTGTTAAAACCTTGGGTATGGCTGCCCGCCATCCTTGGGTCTACCCACAGGACACTGCCCCAAACCCCATGTGGGGGGGCTATCGCTCCCTTGCGCCCCCTTCGCTGTTGAACCCACCATAACGTAACAATTCCCGTAGCTAGTCATGGAAATAATATAATACATACCCAACATGATCTACATATTATACTGTTGTGGTGTAACCAATGAAGAAGATGCCTTTTGTTGTACAAATTTGTGAAAGCTTCAATGGTTTAGAAAACATAATATCCATTGGAATCTAGTCACATTTCCCATAGGTAAGTTCACCAAGCACAATTTTGTTGTTATCAACATGAACATTGAGGAGAAATTTCTCATGCAATAAAGTAGAAACATCCATCATGCCTTCTACCATAATAAGAAAATAGTTTGGTTTTAAATGCCACCAATGAAGAAAATGCACACTTGGGCTAATTCCTGGACTCTCAAAGAAGGAGTGACCCTACAATATGATTAGCACCTTCCACAACAATTAGGACAAAATATAATTACAAATACTTTATCAATCAACTATAATACAACTATAGTGAACAAAATGATTTCTCCAAAGTCTTTGATTTAGGAAAAGAAATTAGTGTCATGTTGAAAATTCATGGTTAATATGTACGAATATTATCCTCCATCAACAAAAAATCAACAAAGTCTTAAATGTTCCCGGAGGAGAGGTTTCCATATAACCTTTGTAAATGCCCCTAGAACATGTTGTGCAAAGAGAGAATCAATTACTTCATAAATTTTGACTTCTAATTTATTATCTTTGACAATGTTTATGTAATGGGTTCATGATATGACTGATCACAATTGTGATCACACAATAACAAAGAACTCATCATACGAACCTAGGAATGCATACAAGAAATTTACTCGGAAAACATTAATGCCTTGGAGTCGTGTCATATGAATATCTCATTGTCTCTTTTAGGGATTTCACTTTGGATTTCCTTTTCTCATCATTGTTTCAAACTCATCACAGTTTATCCATCCATCATGGTCTATATCCACCTCAACAATTGTTTTCTTAATTATTCTATCACCACCCTTTCCATAATTTTTCGAAGCTTGTTCCAACTCATCCAATGTGATATACCCACTATTGTAATTGTCAAAGTATTGAAAGGCCCTGTAAATTTGATCTTCACTCTCCATTCTATTCAAATGCATTGTTTCATATCTATTGTTGTTATTAGTTTAGTATAAAACCATCCATCTCCCCCATGCCTTGGGGTTCACATGTCGTCAAGTTGATAAATTGAAAATCAAACAACATTGGTCCTTCCTTGACTATGTTTTTTTAATGAGCTAAGAATGCTTTGTTCTGTTATCTCTTTGCAATCATATTTTCTATGAAATATAGACATATCAAGACACACTGTTTGTGCCTATGAAAATCCAAGAAATTAACTCAAACCTTTGAGGATATAGAAGAAAGGAATAATTGAGCTACCAACAATTTGTGAACCATAACAAAAAGGAAATATTAGAATGAGGAAACTCTATGGTAGTAGTATTATGTTGCTTATAGAGTTGAGGCATGAATCCTATAATTATACAATAGGGAAAGAAGAGAGTACAAATACTTTATTATATTAGAAGTCTTATTTTTTAAATAAATCATGCCCACTAGAGTTAAGATAATCAATGAAGGAACGCGGATTCATTAGTGTTTTCTTTTTCTTTTACTATTTTCTACTAGTGATGTAACCATTTTCGATTACAAATGGCATGGAAAAATACACAATGAAGAGAAGTGGATTGTTACTTGGCTATTATGAATTGGAAGATCTGAATGAAATAGAAATGGAATGGCTAATGTATGATGGCATAGGTTGTAAGGAGACAAAGTAAAAAAATGAAATGGTGGGACATAAATGTTGGTAGTTTCTTATCATGATTCCTTAAATTCTCAACAAATAAGAAAGTTTCACACTAATTTTACCTCAAGTTTTACCTCAAAACCTTGAAGTTCCCAAGTATGCTAATCACGAGAATGATTTTGAGACCTATGCGTCAGTATGTTGATACAAAATAGAAGGTGGAGACCAATGCTAATGATTGTGGATTGTGTGGCTAATGAATTTTCATCATGTAGGGTTGATTGCTATGTTGGAGTTCAGGCCAAGAATGATGCTGATGAAACTGATGAAGGTTGAACTTGTTTTAACAACTAATCTTACTTCCTTATTTTTTATTGCAAGGATATAAATGTTGTTCACAAAATCCTTGTTAAAACCATACCCATGATGCAACTCTCACCATGCAAATGAATGTGTTGGAGTCGACCAGGGAAAGAGATCATTGGTTTACCAATTGTTAATTTATGTTGTTAACCAATGCAAGAAAACTCACTAGTGATGTCAATGAGCATCAATGTTCCTTAATACATCCTTCTAGGGATGAATGAATGTGCTAAGGTTTAGTCATCTGCAAGATTTGAAAATCAGGGGATATTGATGTATTCCTATTGTTGTTAGTGAGAATATTCCATTGATACACACAAGTCTCAAGGTACTAACAAAGTCTCTAGCCTTAAACCCAGATAATGTGCTAATGTCGATGGGTTAAGGCTGGTTAACAGGAGGGCCTTAATTCATTCCACATAAACTAAAATGAGAATATACAAAAAATTGAAATATTTTTGGACTAAGAACATGATGCAGAGATTATGAATGACTTTGCGAGCCAGTGACTTGGTTTTCTAACAAGGACCTTTCATAATTGGGCCAATTTCTTAGTTTTCACTATTAAATGTATTTTTATCTTTACTATTTTATTGATTTACTCTCCTAAATTACTCTACTGGAAATAATTACCTTCCCCAAGTATAGGCATATACCTAGTGAAGCCATGTGCATAACAAGATAGAAAATGTACTCATACTCAAGTTCAATAAATTGACTTCAATATATACCAAAGCATGAGAACCCAACTACTCTATATGATACAATGATAATAATTTTTTAAGAAGAGGCTGTTTCCTCGATTTAATGGCCATTTAAAATTGGAATTCAATGTAGTCATGATTGTCTTGGTTCTCTTGTTAATTATGTCCACTTTGTATGCTCTCCTCTTCCATGCCATATAGATCTTCTACCATCAGATGGTTGATCCCTTGAGTTCATGATGGATTTTAAGATAGGCATGTTAAAGATTCCCTGACCTTAGGTTCTAATGACCGCTCTCATTTGACTTCGGCCCTTGAATCTTTAGTCTCCTTAGATTGGTGAAGGTGATCAAAGAATACTTCTAGATTTGACTATGGCCCATGGAAATTATGATATTTTATTTCTTCTAGAGAGGTATATATGTTATTGATCATTTCCAAGATTTCTCTTCTTGAGAGATAAAGACAGAGACACAAACTGCTATTAATATTTGATCTGAAATTAAAATTGAAGTTTTCTTTGAAAATTTTGCAAGCTAGTTTATGTCTTATGGGTAATGGATCGAAATTGAAAAAGCACATAAACTTAAGTTTTTCATATTTTAACAGTGAAAAATAGACCAGCACCAACATCACAAAACAACAATTTGATGATAGAATTCATCCCTCCTGGGTTACATCTCTGGGTCCAGCTTCCAATGTTGGCCCTTTAAATTATATGCTAAAATGTAAAATTACATCAACATACAATGCTCAAATTGAAAAAATAACGCTTCCATTGTTTCCAAAACACCAAAAAACCCCTATGTAGGCTTTGAATGTTGGCCCTTTAAATTATAAGCTCAAATGTAAAATTGCATCAACATAAATGCTCAAATTGCAAAAATAACAGTTCCACTGTGTCTAGAACACCAAAAAAACCTTGTGTAGGCTCTTTTTGGGCCCAAAAAGGCTAAAACATGGCCAAGTTAGGCCTCCTTCTTCATTTCCGTGTTAATTGTTCTAAAAAATAAACCTTTTATCAAAACTGGAAATGAATTTGGACTTTAGTGGCCTTGCACAACAACAAATTCAAAAAAATAGGTGGTGGTATCCGTGACAAAACCTGTCGAAAAAGGTGTAATTTTTTGAATAGTTAGTTTGACATCGTGCCCCTATTTCTCCACCCTCGGGTTAGTCATATGGCACCATATGATTGAGGAGCACAAGCCAGAGGCTACGACCCCACCAACCTCTCTCCTGGTCATGTGAGGTGTCATATGACTATGGGACGGGTGCGAGTAGGGTTCCATGCGCCTACCCCTCCTGTTGATAGACCGATGGTTACATGATGCCGATAGAACCTAGGGTCAGGACATAGGCAGGGTGCCACATGCCCCACCCTCTTCGTATTAACACATGGTCATGATCATTTCATAATACTTGGGGCTTGCCCAACAGACCCAACCATGCCCCGCCCTTCCGCCCCCAACTGGGTGGAACCATACCACATTATTAATAACCATTCAACCACTATATACCAAGTGAAAATGTGGCGTAAAGATAGAGTGAAGTTTTGTGTCGCCGAAGGTCATAGGGTCAAACCTCTCCAAGGTCGGTTAGTCCATAAACAAATTTTGTATAAACTTTTAGGCCACATGGCACCATCTCCTTAGGCCATATGACACCCCCCAATTGGCCAAAACCAAAATCTGTTAACCAATAAAAGCATGACAACTGCCCCTATACAATCATGCCTCATGTCACATCTTGATTGTCTCTATACTGCACAATCAAATGCTGATGTCAATACCATGCTAGTGTACAAACGTCCACGTGGTAGCCATACTCTGCCCAGTCAACCCTACAAGTTGACATTTTTACAGTTTGCCAAAAACATCAAAACATGATAACTTTCTCATATGGTGTCAGATTGAGTCAATTCAAGCATTATTGGAATTAGAACGACGACATCTACGATTTAGCACTGGTTTCAGGTGAATTTAAGCACTTTTATTTTTGAGCATATTTTTGATCCCCTGGATTAATATTTGAGAATGGTCTTGGAGTAACATTCTAAAATAGGTTCTTGAGAATTCTTGTATGCTGATTTGTTGGTTGTTTATTCTTGTGTAACACATGGATTAGTGTATGAGGGTTCTTACAACACCCGAATAAATATTCTTTTAAAAAATAAATAAAATGAAGGAAAATAAGACACAATTGCATGAAAGGAAACACACCAAATGTGAGCTTCTGACATTACTTAAACTATGCCTCTTCACCCAATAAGCTTGAAAAGAAAAAACCTCACTTGCAAGAATAAAGAAAAACATGCACTTACCAACACAACAAGGGCTTGTGGGGCATACTAAAGGTGGTTGCACAAGTTATTATCTCCCGTCTTACCTCCCCTCCTACTATGAGTCTTAAATGTTGGGTAATCCAATAAAAAAAATAGATCTCCATTGATCTATCTCTCGAGTATATCCCCAAAAATGATGCCAAAATTTTGGGTGAGTTGATAAAAAACAACAAATACTCAACATTAATTATCAATCTGTGTCATATACTTCAAGACACAACACTATTTTTGTAGAGGTAGGAACATTAGGGACCTAAGATCATTGCAAAAAAAAGGTATCACACAAGGAAAAGGAATAAGAAACCTACATTACCTTGTGCTTCTATTGTAGAGTATTCATGTGGATCGGTCTTCAACTTCACCAGACATCACACAAAAAACTATAATCAACTAGAATACCTTTAGTGGTAGAATAAGTCACACTACTCAATTAAGAAACTATCGAAGTGATCACCATGTTCTTGCAACTAGGACCTCCTGGATTGATTGGAAAAAATGTTCCCTCAAATCTCAGACAATCACAAATATCAAGAACTCATTGTGGGATCAATCCAATCTGTATGAAAGGAAATTAAGGAATTTGGAAGGACAACCTCTATCAACTTTGTGGCACTACTAATCAAATAGTTGAAGGAAAATAAATTAAGCCTAAATTCTCCCGAGTTATAAGATTGTTATCTGTCCATTACATGATTTAAATGCAAGTTTAAACAAAATTGAATATGATGTCTCTAACTACAAAACCACAACCATGTTCCAAAGCATAGGAAATAATAGTTATATCTACATGTCACTGGTTAGTAAATAAAACATATGTTGCTCATAAGCAAGAAGAGACAAAGCACAACTTATATCGTGAGGTAACTCAAACTTGCACCCTATAACTAGCACACAATCCTTATCGATCAAATGTATACATGAGAAACCAAAGGTCTAGCAGGTGAAATGTTGAGTGATATCTCAACAAAATAAATCTTTTGAATCAATGTTTACAAAGCACAACTGGTAACTATTGATAAGTGAAATATATTTGGAACCTAGACGTGTTGATATATATATATACATAAATGAAGGAAATCAACGTCCAAAACCTATAGTCAATCACATACATGTTGTGCTCACAAAACCAATACTACATAAGCTAGATCATAAGAGAACAAGAGTTAAACCAATGTGTGGAAAATATGAAACAACAACTTGTGTGTGTGTCTGTATTAGTTCTAAGCCAATTCAGTCATACAACAATGGATATATTGATTTCAATAAAATAAAAACTATTTCTACACAAATAATCCATGCACCAATGAGTAATCCCCATGATATGTCCACAGGGTAAATGGATCTAGATACAAAAATATGGTATTCAAGGTATTCAAACCACACATCACACCTGCATCTCCAATAAAAACACCTTTGAAAAGATATTTGAATTGATGCGTCAAATATACTAAAGAATATCATACTTGTTGAGGTTGATCGTGGATTTCTGCTTAGACCAACAATTTGTAATTGTAACCCATATTTTCAGTCAATGACAGATTGAAGTGATTCTATTTAGATATTAAAATAGATTCATTTGGGTATATCCAACAAAAACGAATTTTTATTTGGAAGTAAACTCATATATCAAATTTGATGAAAAGCAATTTTGCAAGACAACATTGGTTATGATTCCCAATTTAGACCTACAATGTCTCTTTTTAGTATAATTTTTACATATGAAGTCGAATCAATATGATTCTAGTGACATATTTAAGTGTATTCATGTGGATATATCTCATAAAAACAAGTTTTAAAAATACCTTTAATAAATAGCTCAAAGTTGTCAATGAACAATGAGGGAAGTAGAGTTTTTATTATGCTATTTTTAAGATAAGAAATCACTAATTTATGAATAGTTTTTTTATGCATTGCCCAAATGAAGTGATTCAAGTTGTGTTTTAAATTAGACTCAAATAGATATATGCATTATAAATAAGTTTGCATTATGTAATATTTTGATATGTGAAATTGTTTCACAATGTAAATTTTATGGCCAACAATTATTAATTTGGTCATAAATTGTTTATATGGTATCAGAATGAGGTGATTCAAATTGGATTGGAAACTAGATTCTAAGGGCTATCCCTATTTCAAACAACTTTTAAAATTTTCCTCTTTTAGTCCCTCAAATAATGATTTTCCAACTTTGTTTTTAAGGGATTTTCAAAATCAATTTGCTAAAAAACTAAAATAATCATGTCATCTCTCCTAAACTAAGGTATTAGGTATATGAAACACTTAGTGGGGATGGGGATGTTCACGATGACACAAATAATTCATCTACCAAAATTCTTCAATACTTCATTTTTGGATTTTAAAACATGAATTTTAGAAAAATTGAATTTATTTGATAATTTTTTTTTTGTCAAATATTTTACATTATCACTTCATTATACAAATTTGGACAAGAAAATATTTTAAATAAAAAATTCTATTTTAGTATCCTAGGGTTTATTCATGCATATAGTACCAACATAAAACATATTTACTTATCCTTCAGTACTTTTATCTTAAATTTTTATAGATATTGTGTACCGACATGAAAAGAGTAAATGTGGATGTTCTTACCTCTCATATTACGTTTCTCCTTCTATAAGTGTTTGTGCAACAAAATTCATATGCTTTTAATAATATTTCTATATCTACTTTACCAATAAAACTAGGTGATAAACTCAATAAAGTGAAGGCATAGGTTCTTACCTTTCATCTTACTGTTTCTCCACCTCCAAGTCATAGAAATCAAATGTTTCTAAAAATACTACAAATTCCCCAATTCCTTTAGCATTTCCTCGACAACAGTGCCAAAACATTAGGAAATTTAGTCACATAAACTGTGTAACATTTTATTATAAATTAAAAGTTCGTAAACTTGTGAAATGTAAATACCGTTTGTGTAGAATTAGATTGTTTGTAGTAAGATCTATCTAGAATACTTAATGCTTATCCTACTTTATGAAGTCAAATGCATAAAATGAAATACACTACACTTCATCAATCAAAAGTAGACTTAATCAATCTTGGAAATATGAATTTACTTGACATCTATCATGCTATTGAACGTGGATCATACCGTCACCAAATTATCTCTTACATCATTTTCCACGCTCTATTCCTCTTGTTATTAGCAAGCTTTGATAAACTTTCAAATCAAAACAAGAAATAATATTTCTAATCTAAGGTTGTCAAAGCTTCCATAGGTAAAAAAAATTATGCTATGAGATCTCATGTTTCAAGCGGCTTCCACAACAATACTCTATTCACGTATCGAGTTTTCTTATTGAAAACAAATTCTAGCATTCACACATCAAATAAAAAGACTCTTTAAATCAAATAAAATGAAGGAAACTTGGTGAGTCTAGCTACCTCATTAACATCCATTGCGGTCTTAATGGGTAGAAAAACAAACATAGTGTATTATAGTTGAAAGAAACTTACCATATACACTTTACAAACCACTCTAATCATGTGCAAGAAACAATTTAGACTTGGTCAAAAATAAAACTCGCTTATTCAAATGAAATACTTACTACATATTTACTACATTATATATAGAGTATATACTACATTATATATAGAGTATACACACACATATGGAGTATATAAACATATATAACATAGGTTCAGATATATAACAAAACCTACGAGCACTATTTGAAACAAATCAATAAAGTTTTTCTTTCCAAGCTTCTTCAACTCCAAAACGGATAGACAATATCATATCATAATATTATGATTTTGTAAATGGACATAATATGGTTAGATTTGGTGTTGAATTTAATTTCCATTCATTTATTTTTTATTTGGCGTTGAATTTAATTTCCATAATTTTAATTAACTATATGATTCATTAATTTTAATTAACTATAGACTAAAATTGTGTGTCGGTCATTTTAATAACACTAAGAATTTGCAAAATGAAAAATCATTATCTCCAAAAACATGCAACTAAATTTTACATATCCTTGGTTCCTCTTTATAAAGGTATTTTTATATTATTTTTATTTTTGGTTTATGTAGAAAAACAAAAGATATTCTTTATCCATTTTATACAAAAGATATTAATGCCAATAGTAGAGTGTACGTAGATAGTTGAGCATACAACTTTAATATGGAAAAATGGGCATATAGACACCCTCCTAATCTCATCTACCAACAAAGTCATATTGGCCACTTAAATTCTACTATGTGATTCACAATGATATTATTATGTGCGTCTTTTATCTTATCATATTGGTGTTGAAGAGAGGAGTCATAAACTTTCAACTATAATTGAACAAACATTTACATAAAAGTTATACAAACTTTCCAATTAGTTACAGGTTATAAATTTGAATATTTTATTTTCTTACGAAGGTGATTTAAATAAACAACACATTTACATAAAAGTTATACAAACTTTGTTATAAATTTGAATATTTTAATTTCTTACGAAGGTGATTTAAATAAACAACACATTCTTTTAGAGAGATCGTTCAACATGCATATTACTTTTTTTTATAAATTTGAATATTTTAATTTCTTATGATGGTGATTTAAATAAATCACGAGAGAGACAGTTTAGAAAGATGTTGATTTGTTAGTGTTACACAACATTTTGTCACTGCCCTTGTACTCCCCATTTCTTGATCCTAGAGGACCTCTACAGTAAACCTTGCATGCATTGCTTTCATGAAGAAACTCCCATTATGTCCTTCTTCATGAGCAGATCAATTCCTTTTTGTACCATTTCCCCTGAAACTTCTATTTTGCTTAGTTTACAAGACCGATGCTAATGACCTTTATCTCCCTCGTGCTGATGTGTAGAGATTAGCATTGTCCCTAGTGCCGACTAGAGCGACTGATTTGTGTTCCAGTCATGCTAGTCCTGTTATGGAATTTTTTTTAAATTAAGAGCCGAAGCTTCCAGTTCTAGAAGCTTTGTAATGGAAGTTTGGTAAATGGTTTGGCCGGATGGGGTCGAGGATGTCAGTGTGGGCTCCTTTCCCTATAATGATGGAACTACCTCAAGGGATAAGACCTTCTACCATGAGGAGTGGATCCATCTTCCATCCATTAATCCTATATAAACCTCCCTTCTTCCCAAGCACAAGCTAGTGTTGATGTTGGTGTGCTAGTGCTATTTTGGTTTAGAGTAAACAATAAGCTATTCATATTTGTAGCTATCTAGTTGTATGAGGGAGAAGTGTGATTTGGTTTGGAGTGAAGCTTAAAGGGAAGAGCCTGAAAACTATTATTGATTGAGGCCATTTATTGGCTTGTTGGGGCTTGACCCAGTTTCAGAGTTAATTGGCCAGACAAATCCCTATACTACTGGCCCTTTCAGCAACAGTCCGCGGAGTGCAGACTGAAGTCTCGCCTGAAGTAGTATGGGGGGTGCTAGAACTAGGTTCCTGCACGCTTGAGATGTCTGAGGGGTTGAATTAGTCCAACTGTGAGTCTCTTTGCACAAGTTACCTCGCGCACTTCCCTGGCCTTCGTGCCCTGATATATTTGCCTTCACACAACCCTAACTAGGGGTGTGGGATTTCGCATGGCTGGAGTAGCGGTTCATACTACTTTCCCAAGTTACACCCGGGATCTTACTTAAATTCTTATAACAGTTAGTTATCTTCATGTAAACAGATGCCTTGTATTATAGTTTCTTAATCCGCACATTTATATGAGTTCGCGCAACAAATAAATAGTAAACTTGCAATTCATACCGAATAATACATAAACCAGGAAAAGATACACAAAAATATGGTAAAACTTCTATTTTATTATTTCTTCCAACGGTTACAGACTCGACCTGCCCTGCGCACTCAGCTGCAAGGGTCTGTGCACTCAGCTGTGGACTACTAGGCCTCTGCGTATTCAACTACAGAGCCTTCTCCTACTTTACGACTCAAAGATACAACTTACACTTCGACTCAAGGCTTCATCAATTCCTTAGATTCATCTTGTTTAGCTATTTTCTATACTTAGAGCCTCGCTCTATTCATACAATTCCATGGTCTGTGGAGCATGGGTAGCTCTTTCAAATCTACATTACATTACAAAAACAATGGCCGACAACCCTATGACTCTATTATGACTTCGCACTCCACATCCATAAATCGCAGAGTCTTTACAATGGACTTAGTCAAAACTTGGGCTTTAAGCCCCAAAACATGCCTTGGGGGGATTCCACGCCCAACAGGCCCCCAACATAAACATTGTGACTCGCCCTCAAGTCACTCTGTGGTGCAGAGATCTTCACACAGAGACCCTATAATTATACTCGAACAGTTGCAAGGCTGGCAACGCACTGAGCGACTGCCTGCTGAATCTCCTAGACATGTTGTTCTGAGACCGCGGTGTCAGAACTGCTTCCCTGGATTTGTTCCTACATCCCTTGCATGTGCTGATAGTCCTGCGCCTTCTTTTAGCTTCCCGAGGTGCGACGACTATGCTTCTGTTGCCTAGTCAGATAGCCAGGCCACCCATGTAGGGATTCAACCGACTGCCATTCAATTTGCCTGGGAAAGGTTCTCCATTTATCTTGACCAGTTGTGCTGCGCCTCCGTCTATGATTTCCTTAACAATGTAAGCGCCCAACCAATGCATCTGGAACTTCCTTGGGAATTTATCAAACTTACTATCACATAGTAACACTAAATCGTTTACTTTGAAGGTGCACAACTTAATATGTTGATCGTGCTAAGCCTTTTTGTGCTGCTTTTCTACCTACTGGTGGAATCCAGCCAAAAACCATTCCTCTTCAAGTTCCTCCAACTGCGCGAGCCTTTCCTCTAAGGCTCCACGGTCTGTCATACCTGTGAGCGTTGCTATGCGTAAACTAGGCATAATACACTCCATTGGCATGACAGCTTCCACTCCATAGACAAACCGGAAAAGTGTTTGTCCCGTCAGTTTCTTACACGTTGTTCTATAAGCCCATAATACTGCAGGTATGCGTAGGTCCCAATCACTCTGTTGTGCATTGCAGACTTTGGTCAGCGCAGTCTCTAGTATTTTGTTAAATACTTCTACTGTCCCATTGGCTTGTGGGTGATACGGTGTGCTTTTCTGATGATACACCTAAAACTCTTCTGTTAGGGCATTGATTGTTTCATCCAGGAAATGTGTACCTCGATTACTCATCAAGATATTTAGACATCCAAATCGTGTCAATACGTGTTTGAACAAAAAGTTTGCAGTTGTGGCCGCTATGCAATCTTTTACCGGTTGCGTTTTTGCCCAACGAGTCAGGTACTCTATCACAGTGATAATATATCACGTGCTCATCTTTTCCTGAGATTTGATAGGGCCTGTTATCACTTAGAATTAAAATTTTATGTATATAGTCCTTTGTCCTTGTTAAATGTTAAAGGTTTGTGTCAATTGGTTTTCATTTCATATTTCATATTTAGGATCGAGAGTTTCAAAGGTGTTCATTTCGAATTATGCTCTAATCCTATTAGTTTTCCTCCATCATCATTGTGTTATAAGCCATGTCTTGTCTTATTCTATCCGCCGAGTCTTTTCGTGATTTCGCAGTGTAGCCTCCTATTGGTCAATTTCGCAGCGTAATCATTGTTCAGTCATTTCGCTGCGCAGTATCATCAAGCTGTTTCGTAGTGCATGATTAGAAATTTAAACTAACTGCGCTGCGAAATCGCGGATTCGTGCGTTTCGCAGCGAATATTACCTAAAGTGTCAGGTCTGTTGATGAGTCACTGATTCTGTCTTCTCATAACAGTATGTGTACCTCCCGTACGCATGTCTAAACGCTCATTAGTCGTCACTCCACCCACAGAATTATTAGAATGCACAGAAATATCATTACAACGGATTTTACCGTGCATGGATCGTTATGATGATCATAAGTGTACAGAAGTGGCAAGCCGGTGGATGATGTATTTGAAATTCAAGCGAGGCTGAGTTAAAAGAGAGGTGAACCATCTCGATTGGAATTGTTGAAATTTGACTGTGAAAATTTCCAAGAAAGAATTTGGCTGCGAAGATTTCAAACTGAAGATGGAAAGAAAGGAGCACAGGTCCGACAAGTTCCAAAGGAATGAACCTGAAGGTTTAGACATAACATTGAGGGACGAAGGCGTGAAGAAAGCTTTCAAGGATGCTGGATGCTGGAATTTCTGTAAGAAGCTGCAGGGTGGGCATGCTCAGGTAACCAAAGAGTTTGCTTTGAATTTCACCGGTTTAAATTCAAGAATAGGTATGTTGGAAGTTCAAGTGTCTCCGGAAGTTATAGCTGCTGTAACAGAGATTCCTAGAGGGCAGCAAGAATGGTTTAAGAACTTTAAATTTGATATGAATCCATGCAAAGAGTTCTTAAAAGAGGCATATGTGAATGAAGACCTAACCAGAGCAGTGCCTAGGAACTATGTTAAGGAGCATTATGCCCTTCTTCTTACCTGTATTCAGAAATACTTAACATGTGAAGGCAGATATAATAAGGTCTACTCTTATCATTTCAAGTTGCTGTTACATTTTACAGGGAAGGCTTCCATTGATATTCCTTTTTACTTATTTCGCAGTCTAAGTAAAATGTGTGATAAAGTGCAATTGAGAAAAGAGGATTGCGAGACTTCTTTATTCCACCATGGTTTAATTAAATTGTTGGTTTTAGATGGCCTTCAGAAGATAGGTAGAGACTGGAATTCATTCATCTTCATGGCCGGTTTCCAAAGTAAAACAGGCCTTACTCCACAGCCAGTCAGAGAGCAACCAGTCGAAGAATTCACAATAGCTGAGCTTCAAAAGGAGGCCAGAGCTAAAAAGCAAAACAAGTCACAGCCTAAAAAACCAGTGAAACCCCTGATCATCAAAGAACAACCTCAGCAAGCTACAAAAAGAAAGACTCAGGATAAGAAGGATGTAGCTGAAACAAGCAAAGCTGAGGCAGTTTCCAGAGTGAAGACAAGAAGTCAAATAAGTAAAGAAAAGGGAAAGGCCACAGTTGTTGAAGAAAGCCCAGCATCTAAGGCAAGCCTGAAAGACCTATTAGAGGCCATTGAGTTGGAGCAAACTGAACCAGTGCCTATTGATTTGACACAGTCATCACCAGAAAGTGCCAAGAAGACCAAAGCCTCAAAAAGGCTTAAGTTTGATGATCCAGCCCAGGAGTTTGTTTTCAAACCAAGAAGACCTTTAACTAGGAATTTTCAGCAGGTACAGGAAGCATTACCCAAAACATAAGAAAAGGAAAAAGAAACATGACCTCAGCAAAAAAGCAGCAAAAGTAAAGCAACCACCACATCTCACAGAGATTATGTGGCAGCCATGAAAAGCCAAATAGAGGCAGCTGAGAAAGAAATTAATCAACTAAAGAAAGCCGCTGAAGACTTGAAGGCAGAGCTAAGCCGAGTACCTGACAAATAAGTTCACTGTTCAGGAAAGCGGTTATGTCTCAAACTTTTGTCAAATTTTGCTTAATCTTGGTATTTTGAATATGTTTTAATCTATGCTACATATATCCAAAGTCAAAGGAGTTTTTGCAATCAAGTAGCAGAGCGGTAAAAATCTCAGAAAAAAGGATAAACTGTTTAAACAGTCTCGCAGTTTCGTAGCGCGCTACGAAACTGCGAAACTACTGTAGGTGCTGTTTTTAATACAAGCAAACAGTTCGATAAGATAATTAGAGATTTTCAAAGGGATCACCTAAGTGACATGTAAGAGATCAAAAGAAGCTATCAGGCCATCCAAATTTTGACAGGTGTACCTTTAACAAAGGTGAAATGTTTTGACCTAAGTTTAAAGTTTTTGGTTATAAAGTCACTTTATTATCAGTGATTAGGGTTTGGAAAGAGCTGCATACGAAGAGTTTTGGCTTGCACACCTGTCCATCAAAGAAGCCTCCAGCACATCAGGAACATGGTAATGCTCTATATTCTTGGGCTATTAAAGAGCTAAAGGCATGCTGCTACATATTCGAACAGGTGGTGGAAGACTGGAACCGAGAAAAAATAGAGTATAAGCATTCAGCATCCTAGGCCAGCATGGAATATTGGATACTCATCTCAGCCATCTCAGCTCAACTGAAAAGAAGACCAGATGTCTAGAATCAAGAAGGAATCATGCTATGAGGAAGATAGAGTTAGAGTTATAGTTAAATTAGGACTCTTTAAACTCCAAATTAAGCACTTTGTTGTATTTAATGATTAGTTACATAGCTGTTAAGTGTCATTAGAGATAAGGATCGAGTTATTAAATTCCCCTCATGCTGGAGGAGGAAACTCGAATTAGGTAGAAGTAAGAATGCTATAAATAGCTAAAACAGAGATGTAACAAGGGTTGGATATTTTATAAAAAACAGAGCACTGTTTTAGCTTATGTGTGAACAGAATTTCAGTAATGCAAATGACTGCTTTTCTTCTCAGGATTCACAATGGATCTTCTTGTTCAAATGTGTGATGGTATATTTCTTTAATGTTCTTTAAACAGATTTACAAATGCATAATCACTCAGAATTCATTGATAATGCTCTGACTTCCTGTATGCCTTTGCAAACTGTAGTTTCATGTGAGTTATGTTTGAACATTTAGATGTAAAGTGCCCTGATTTCTATGAAAAGATAGTGCTGTTGTTTACTGAAATATAAGTGACTCCATAAGCCCAATGGGTATCAAGTTAATATTTTGTCCAGCCAGCATACTTGTTCATTATATCATACAAGAGTTAGCCATCTTGTCATAGGTCAACAGTAATAATCTTTGAGAGAGCCCTCTCAGGCTAAATAGGCTAAGCTTTAGCCAAAGTCTTGTTTGAAATAGTTACTTGAAGTTAAGCCTGGTCTGCAGCCTTCCAGTGCATGATTTTGAGATAACAGGGCCTACAAAGTTGATCGGCCACTTTTTGAAGGGCTGCAACGTCATTTGTGGATTCGAAGGCATCTTGTCCTTCCGTGATGGTTACCTTTCTTGTTCTCACACAGTTATCTTGTATATGGAATATAAGTCGTCGTCGCTTTCATAGTCATACACTGGCTCCATGTAGCACGATCCTTCTGTAGGGTCCAAAGGTACAACTACACGCAAAGACTTTTTCTCAAAGATCATCTTGTGATTCTTTAGATTTAGCACCCCGTTCATGTCAGCAGCCCAATCTATTCATAATAGAGCATGGTAGGGATTGCTGTCATCAAAAATCTCTATCACTTCAAAATATTCTAGTGCACTTGCTCCTTCAATGTCCACAGTGATTCCCTCAAGTCTTCCCATAGGTAGGATCTTTTGTTGGTTCGCCATTTGTAGTTGGATAGGAGACCATTACAGTGTAGGCCTTCCCATGCACTCCCATGTCTACTTTGGCAGAACACTCGCATATGATCCTAGGTCCAGAATCACTTGCTCCATCTCATATTCCCCAATCTATGTAGTCTATCTCATTTCTCTTCCCGTCCTCGTCGCATGCTTTCCAACCTTTCTAACTACATGCAGTTCTCCTGGCGCGGTCCATGCACATCTATTTATTAGTTCCTGCAGTCCCTTTACAGCCTTTCTGTCGCACAACAACTTCATGCATGTTTCTAGGAATGTCGTGAGCATCGAGGGGTCCATCTCCAGCTCCAATCTGCCTTTGCTTCCTAAAGTGGAGGCATCAGCGAAGCTCTTCCTAGCTTCCATGAAGGTTTCCTTAGCGCGCTCCAAATCAAATTCTAGCTCTTTCGGCGGAGCCTTGCGAACCCAAGTACTATCTTTAGGTTGCTTGCCTTTATCATCCCCTGTTGTAATTCCACTTCAGAGCACAATGTTCACGTTAGGGTCTTCCTCGTGCGGTTCAAACCTCATCATTTGCAGGTTCTGATTCGGGGGAGGTTGGAGCGCTCCCTTGTCGCGCAACCTTGCTATTAATGCGGGAAAATCCTCTGTCTCATGATCAAACAATGTAAAATACAAGCATGAGGGATGCATCGGATTCATACAATCACGGGCATAATGTCCTGGCCCTCCGCAATTGTAACATATCAACTGTTCGTGACCTTTTCTAGGTCCTCCTCCACCTCGGCCTCATCTTTGCCCCTGAGATCTAGTTCGTGCCATCCCCACATTCTGGTTAAGGGGCCACTTTTGGGCCTGAACTCTATAGGTAGGAGTCCTATCCATCATCAGCTCATAACTTCTACAGGTGTGCTAATCATGTCCCACTGATCTACAGAAATTACAGAACAACTGTTGTGAATTCTGCTTGTACTTCTGTAACAAATGGCAGTTGTCCGTAGCATGCTTTCTTCCTATTTAACAAATCGTTCACCACAATGCAGGTGTTGCGCTAGGTCCTGCTTGTGCCTTTGGTCTCAATGACATTGTTCCTCCTCTTGTGAGGTAATTCACGAACACCGAGCAGTGGTCCTTGTCATGTGCCTAACCCTTGCACTTTATGCACCATACCTCATCACACACTTTTGGGTGAGATGTCTGTCTTGTTTCAGACTCTGCATCTCAAGGCACAAGTTTTTAATTGTGCATGGATCTATTAGACTCCTAGGTTAGGATCATATATCGGGGTTTCATGCAGCCTCATCGTGATCTTCAAGGCCTCAGCCTGAATTTTTAGCCTTTGTTGTGAAAGTGTGTTCCTTAAATGCGACGTTAGCAATGCTACAAACCATTCGCGGTGTTGTCCATCCGTCAAAGTCATATTAGCTTCATGAATTGTGCACTTCAGTCTCTAATCCAACTCCCAAGGAGTCTCGCCTAGTAGGATCGTGATCTCCTTGAATACAATGATCGACTGCGCCTCTAACTTCAGCCTGCTAAATTCTTTTTTTAGCACAGTTTGGATATCCATGATCCTCACATTCGAATTGTCATTGAAATGTTTAATGTACTAGGTGAGCGCGCGTTCCTGCAAAGCACTGACCAACATTTATTTCTTTATATTGTCATTTGTAACTCCCTGCACTTCCCATACAACTTTTATCACAAACCAAAACTAGTATGGATCTTCATTTCCTACTCCCTTGAACACTGACAACTTTATTGCGCTTGCTATATTGACTCGCAGTGGTGGCGGAGGTGGTATGGACGAAGATGGGGGTGAAGACAGTGAAACTAGAGGTGGTGTTAGTGGGTGTGGTATGCGCGGAATCATTTTCCTTATCAAATTGATTGCAGTCCTTCGTGAGACCTTCGCGAGCTCCTCCTTGTCCCCTCACGGAGGTGAAATCAAGGGGCTAGTTTCTAGTTCTGCACTTCCTTCATTTCTGTAAATTCTCCCACTTCACATAGCCTCAAACATCAACGTATTCACATAACCCATTTTTCACATAGTAGCATTTTAATCCAAGTGCTCAAAGACTTAACGTACTTACCTTGTGGTCCTTTGAGGAAGCGTCATTCTGCCTCACTATAGCTGATTGAAGTATCTACCGCGAACTCAATAATGAATCCTCTAATAATTCAATCGAGCTAGTGATGAATAACGCACGTGATATTATCCTCCGATGCTTCCAATCTGTGCACCAACTCTGGGGTCCACATAATAGGTCTGTTGAGCTTGCACCTTCCTTGGCTATCTGCTAGCTTTGCGATCCACTCGTATAGCTCAGTAGGGAAAGATGCGAAGAAAATTTCATGGATCTTTGTGTACAGGTAGAAGTCTAACCACTCTTCTTTTGATAGTCATGGATTCCTGTTCTCCTGCGCCGCGAACTCATGAATATTCCTATCCAACAAATCTTCAATTTATTTCTTAGTTGGATTCCAATGATACGACATCAGACTTCTCTATGCAGATCCCGGTCCCTGCAACAGAACCATTTATTGGATTTTTGGGGTCTGGCCCAGGTTCAGAGTTAATTCACGAAAAAAAATCCCTGTACTACTGGCCCTTTCGACAATAGTTTGCGAAGCACAGACTCAGGTCTCATCCGAAGTAGTATGGGGGGTGCTAGAACCAGGTTTCTGCACCCTTAAGATGTATGAGGGGTTGACTTAGTCCAACTATGAGTTTCTTCATGCAGGTTACCTCATGCACCTCCATGGCCTTCACGCCCTGATATACTTGTCTTCCCACAGCCCTAACCAAGGTTGTGGGCTTTCATGCTGCTGGAGTAGCGGTCTATACTACTTTCCTAAGTTACACCCGAGATCTTACTTAATTTCTTATAACAGTTAGTTATCTTTGCGTAAATAGATGCCTTGTATTATAGTTTCTTAATCTGCACATTTATATAAGTTCACATAGCAAATAAACAACAAACTTGCAATTCATACCCAATAATACATAAACCAGGAAAAGATACATAGAAATATGGTAAAACTTCTCTTTTATTATTTCTTCCAACGATTACAGACTCGACCTGCCCTGCGCACTTAGCTGCAGGGGTCCGCACACTCAGCTGCAGACTACTAGGCCTTTGTGCACTCAACTGCAGAGCCTTCTCCTACTCTACAACCCAAAGATACAACTTACACTTTGACCCAATGCTTCATCAATTCCTCAGATTCATCTTTCTTAGCTATTTTCCATACTTAGAGCCTCAATCTATTTATACAATTCCATGGTTTGCAGACCATTGGTAGCTCTTTCAAACCAAAATTACATTACAAAAACAAGGGCAGACAACCCTATGACTCTATTATGACTTCGCGCTCTGCACCCATAAATCGCAGAGTCTTTATAATGGACTTAGTCAAAACTTGGGCTTTAAGCCCCAAAACATGCCTTGGGGGGATTCCACACCCAACTCCATCATGGAAGGCTAGCAGAAGTGTGTGGGAACCTGGTCTTGTCAGAGGAGAACTGCAACGTCAAGACAATGGTTGTAATATCTTCTTGATATCAATATATATGCAACTATAAATTGATTTCCTACATGTTTTGTCATCTTACATATTCATGGCTTAATGTTTCTTGACTTGTTAAGATGGTTGAATTACAATTTGTCTATTATCACAGTTGTTGTTTGCTATTGTTTACTTGTTTTAGGTGCTTGAAGAAGGAAGCAAGAGATAGCTTGAGCGAGCAAGCAAGGACATCATCAAACATGATAAGCATACTAAGAGGTAGGCCCTCTTAATTGGTTCTACCCTAAGGAAATATTCCATAGAATGTATCTGTTGTGGCTAGACCATTATCGGGCTAGAGGAATTTGTTTGTGTTCGCACTTATAATTTTACTTCACCACAAATTGACGACTCCGCTGGGGAACCAATCCTTTTGTTTGTCTTGGATTTCATGATTTCGTGAGAAATTTTCTAGTCCCACTTTTTCCCTTTGGTTTTGTTTCTTTTCTCCTACTTACTGGCCTGAGTTTAAAATTTATAGTAGCAGATCTGGTCTTTGTTTCATTTTTTTTTTCTTAGTTTCCTTGATCAGCACATTTAATCTGTTGACAGTCACGTTGATCAACGCGATATGCTGAGGAACAGTTGCACCGACCAGCCTCTGGCACTTGTTGTCAGTTAGGCAGTCACACCGATGCCTGTAAGTGAAGATTAGGGTTTGACCCCACTCTTGGCTAGTGTGTTCTACTCTTATGATTTTGACCTCATAAGCCTTTTGGACCATTTTCTCCCTGATTAGAATGTTGATTTTCATTTGGTTTTGTTTTCTTGTTAGCTTATCATCTTTCTGCTTGATTGCTTGAGTCATTGGGCAGTCAGTGACACCAGGGCATCTAGTTAGTCGTCCATTCAACTGTTTGTGGACCTCAGTAAGTCGAGTTGTAGGTGTACTTGCTCCTTGCATTTGGTTTTCGGTCCTTTTACGACTTTGACCTCTATTACAAAAGTTTGGAAAGTTTTCGTTTGCTTGTCTAAACGTTTCTTTTTCGGAATGGATCACGTTGTCTTGTTGTTGGTAAAGTCAGTGTTTCATTAGTTTGAATGAGGTTCTCTTTTCATGTTTTCATCTGCTTGAAGAGCTTATTGTCTCAAAAACTTTTTCATTGAAGCATTGTATGCGAAAAGCTTATTTCATTTTTTCATGAAAAAGTATGAAATTCTAGTTTGTTGCATCATTGTGCTACAATAACTCGCATCAATGAAAGACTAGAATTACATTGGAATTTGGAAAAGGAAGCAAACTCTTTTGCTTTTGAAAGGACTGTTAGATATGTACTTGTCAGGAAATTAGGAATTAGAATGCATTTTTGATTAGTTTATTTTTCGAAAAAAAAAGTAAGGTAGTGAAAGATCATTTCATTTTTAGTTGCTTAATTGTTTTCATTTGATTGAGTAGTTTCTGCCCTCTCTAGTGTAGGCAATTCATTGAATTGAAAGGGTCTTGTCTCATGTAGTTGCATTTAAGGTTTTTCGAGTCGCATCGCTAAGACCTGAAAATTGAAACGTAACTCAAGATAAACTTTAAAATGAATTCAATTAACCTAATACGCATTTGAAATTTAACGATCATATCTAGAAGGTATAGGCTAGAGACATGTTCCGACGTCTTTAAACCTAGAAATTGTCGTTAGCTTTGGCATTAGACAGTGCTAGTATGGATTTGTGCTTCCTGTATCGTTGAGTATATAACAGGAGACTGCTCTAGGCTACAATCCTTTATCCTTAGGAAGCCGAGTCGGACACCTTGAAAACATGATACACCGAACATAGCATTCAGGGAGATTGCCTACTCGTACTTCTCAGTTAGCTGGGAGGTATTCTGCAGTTCACGGTTGCCTAGTAATCCTGTTTACCTAGATCATCCAGAGTAGTCATTTGATATTTTTGACACATTAAACTTAAAAGATCATTCGAGCACTTGTCCTTTTGAGCTCATTTCCAATCGAAAGAGATAGAGTCATCTTTGTTTCTTTCTCAACTCTTAAAAAATGAAATAGAACCACTCGTTTTATGTGTCTTAATAATTGATTTCCCACGATCCGATAACACCCTGTTAGTCTTCTCTAAGACCAAATCGTGAGTTTCCCTTAAAGAAAATTTTAAAGCCTTGAATTTTTTTTTTTTCTATCGACTAAGACAAGGTCATCGTGGTTGAATCATCTCGTTCACCCAGTTCCTCTTCCTCTCCTCCATCTGAAAGATTGTCTGAAGGGTCGTTTCCTAAGTTACCAGAGTCACTCGAGCACCAAGGTGTTGAACTCAGAATTGTTCTGAGCATTCAACTTTTGTCATCTCGTCCTCTGCCTACTTTCGATACTGGGTCATCTGCTAATCTTGACCCAAAATCTTTGGACAATCCCGTTCAAAATCCTGAGGACTCATTGACCACTGACAATCAGCTTGGACTGGTTATCTATCCTCCAAATCCTCTATTTGACCCTGTTGTTATATCACCGCAACATCTTTACAGTCCGTACGACCAGCTGGGTGTTCCTTTCAAACTATCCCCTTATACTTCTTCGTCCATTTGTCATCATTTGTTTCCAGACATGGAACCTGAAGGCAATGCTCCAATCACCTCTCTGAAAGAGTCCAAAGATTTTACTCCACACACTGTTGAGGAGGAAGAGCTGCATTTTTCTCTCGAGGGTTTCCATTATTCATGGGGTATTCCTGCCAGTTTTCCACCCAACTATGTGTCTTTGGTGCAGTTGGTTTTAGGTACACCTAGTGCCTCATCACTTTATCATAACCTTGTTTGGGCGTCAAGCACCATGCCTAGGTTAGGTCTGTTAGTTGCGAACATGACTTCCCAAAAGGTTGTTACTTCAGTCCTAGTGCAACCCACCATTCTGAATACCCTTGTATCGTCAATCCCAGTTACACATCAGACATAACCAAAGTTTCGAAGAATGTCTCTGTCAGTTCTTCCATCCCTCTAGTTAGTGGATAGGCTGTGCCACTACCTGTGAGGTAAAACTTGAATTTTTCTATGGTGTCAGGTGCCACCAATGTGAGTGGCTCACAAGCTCACATGCTTGGCATGAACTTGCCTTCTTCTAGTATTATTCATAACCCTGCTGATCCTACTGGATCAAGCAATGTCCAGTACCAATAGGTTTAGAATCCCATTGGTCCATATGGATCGAGAAATGTTCAGTATTAGCAGCCCTATGGGGCTCAGGTCCAATACCAAACTCCTTATATCCCATAATGTTCTCAAGGAATGGTTAATCAACCTTACAATCTCCAATCTGGGTAGTACATTCAGCCTAGCTATGGCTGGATTCAATTCGAAAATTTCCTGGGCAATATTCAAGTACCCTTGGGACAACAAGGACAACCTCTACAATAACATGGACAATATTTGTTATCGCAAGGGAAACCTTTGTTGTAGCAAGGGCTCTCCACGCAACTAGAAGGGAAAATGATCCCGCAGCAGGGTCAACTGCAACAACCGCAAGGTCAACCCTTTCAATAGTTGCAGCAAACCCTGTAGCATCAAATGCAATATGCTCCACAGACCTCCTAGCCCATGTCCTTGCAGGGCCAACCTCTGCAGCCTCAGGGACAAATTTTGCAACCGCAAGGTCAAACCTTACAACAACAAAACCAACCAGGGAAACAACAACCCTTGTATACATATCAACAAGGTCAACCCTTGCAAGGGCAGGGTCAAGGTCAAGTCCTGCAGTAGTAGACTCAAAATCTTAATGTCTTAGGTCAATAGGTCCATAATCCTACTGGCCAAGGGCATCAGGTACAAAATCACTATGTCCAAGGGAAACAAGTGTATCAACCTTATGCCCAAGGGAAACAGGTTCAAAATCCTCTTGTTTAGGGGCAACAGGTTCATCACCCGTATGTTCAAGGACAACAGGTCCAATAACCGTATGTCCAAGGTCAATAGGGTCAATAGCCTTTTAACCTGTATGTTGCTTATCAACAACCTATGGCTATATAGTTTCAAGGTATTCAAGGTCAAAATCCTCCCTATAGTCAAGGTAATCCGCAATGGGGGCAGCCTCAGATGCCATATGGCCAAAATCCCCCACTCTGGGGCCAAAATCCTTACCTGTAGGGATGGGATCCTCCATTTGGACCCTCTTATTGACCTCCCATGCCTTTTAACACCCAATTTCCATTCTTGGCTACACTTGAGTTGCCAAATGTATCTCACCTTATGAATGATCCAATCCTGCATTCGCCATACTGGCCTCCTGTGCCATCTAGGATACCAAGCGATTGTCCAAAGTTTGATGGGAAAGCAAAACAAGATCCTCAGGCCCATGTGATGACATATCACCTCTAGTTCTCGTCAAACTCATACGTTGATGATTCCATTTGTCTTTGTCTTTTCCAACGAACCTTCATGGGCACTATAGCCAAGTGGTACATCGAGGTACCTAGAAGTACTTACCATGACTTTAACTCTTTAGCCATGGCTTTCCTCATGCATTTTCAGTTGTTGTTTCGCAATGAAACTGGCACCTATTTTCTTACATCGCTTAAGCAACATACTATGACACACATCTTTGATCACATCCACGAATGGAGACATAGACGTTGCCTGATCCAATTTGAGATTGTTGATTAGCTGCTCATTGAATGGTTCACCAAATCATTTGTGGCCCTAATTGCTCGCGATATAGCTATGGGTGGATGCGTGACTGAAGAGCAAACCATTGCTCATGCCCAATACTTGGATCTAGTTTACTCTCAGTTTGGCACTTTGTATGAGTTATTACCCAATGCTCCACAGCCATCATCCGATCCTGTAGCATCAAAGTCACAAGCTATACCTCCAGTTGATGGAGTTATTGGTTCAGTATCCCAGACCCCTACTAAATATTCTTCCAAATAGAAGTCGGTCTAAAATGTTGTTGCTAATAGTTCATCCTAGAATCCACCTAGCCCTGGTAAAACATTAGAGGTCCATGCTGTCCAGTCTACCACAATGGAAAAATCCTCGAAAGGAAAGAAGAAAGGCAAAGGCAAGGGTAAAGCTGATGCCCCAAAACAGGGTCCTCTAAAATTGTTTGCTACTGAATATTCACAATGGAAATCTAAGTATCCTTGGCTCATTTGCGAGGAAGATCACTACACTAAGGATTGTCCGCGACGATACGAAGTTAGTTGCTTGCTCAAAGGGACCCCCGTTGTCCTCAAAGAGCTATTTCCATCTCAGAAAACCCAAATGGTAGACCAACCCCAATCTGCTTCCTCCGGATATCAATTTTTCATTATGAGTATGCTTATTAATGTGGCTACTAGATCAAAATATTATCAAACTCCTGCTTCAAAAACTAAGAAAGAGAAAGAAGCCTCACCTTCTTCTTCTACCACAAGTTATGGCCCTCTGCATATTGAGCACCCTAACCCTGATTCCTCCATATGATCACCCTCTTGAGGTGTGCTGCGGAAATCCTTGTATAATCCCAATGCCCGAGCTGCTCAACACTACAATATTATTGGGGATTTGGCTTAGGTTCCGTCAGCCATGTTGGCTCTCGAGGTGTTCCAAAGCTGCCCATCAGAGCAAAAATATTTGCTGTCATCTATTAGGGGCATCGATCCCACCAATTCCAAGTTGATATGTTTTGATCTAGAGAACCATGTTCTGCGTCTCCCTCATTAGATTACCTTTCTCATTCAGGTAATCATCAATGAGAAGACCATCCACCGGATTATCACTGATGAAGGTGCTTCCACCTGCATCATGTCGACCACATGCTGGAAGGCTATTGATTCTCCTGCTTTGAACCAATCTCCAAACACTTTGGAAGCTTTCGATGGGCACGATTAATGACCCTTCGATGTTTTACCTAACCTTGCCATCACTTTGGAAGGAAAGACAGTGCAACTTGAGGTAAAAATTGTTGACGCCAATCTCAATTATAATCTTCTACTCGACCGAAGCTGGACCCATGCCATGCATGCTGTGGCCTCCTCTTTATTTCACATGATTCATTTTCTCCATCAAGGGAAGATTATCAATGTCGACCAACTGTATTTCTTTGCCTCTTCCTGCTCAGAGATGGAAATGTTCCATACATCAAGTGCATTGGTGCTCCCTATGAGAGTGTGGGGTAGGCCTTTCAAAGATTTTGCCTTAATGGGAATTTTTCCACTGCCACCTCCTCATGTTGCCTCTATCAACATGATCTTGGTCAAATCTGATCCTTGGGTCATACCTTAACCAAATATTGTTGATACCTCAGGCGAGGTTATGTCGTTTAGTCCCACTGTAGTTAATTACTTGGAAATTGTTTCGGCTTCAAGTTCTGCATCCTCTGATTCTTTTATGTCGAAGACCTCTTTCGATACATACTCTCAATCCCCGTGGCTTGACACTTTGGAATCACTTGATCCCTTAGCCGAGACCTTTCTAGTTGATGAAGGTATCATGAAAGTCATGCTTCTTGAGGAACCACCTTGGGTTAATACTCATCATCGCTCCTCGTTCCTGCCTCATCTAACGGTCATGTCTACCGCTTTTGAAGAGTTCTCTTCTCTGCTGTCAATTTATCCTGACATGATCGGGATCTTTCAACTGAGGGAACCTTTATCCCTTCATGGAATTAGGATTTTTTGCCCTCCCTGAGTTTTTACCGATTTCCTATTATTTCAATGGGGTCGCTATCTGACTCGTAACCCTCCCTTACCTAGGGGGCATGGGGGCTAAGCCTTATATGAGTTCTACTCCATTATTTGGCCAAGTCGATGCTTACTTATCATGGCCATGGTAAAACTCCAGTGTCCATCTGTGTTGATTGATTACCTAAGTCTGGCAACGAATTACCTCAAGAAGTACTATGCTTAGGTCATCTTGCATGGTTGCTTGTGTACATTAGTGTGTCATTCATTTTTGTGCAGTGTGGTTTTGTGTGTTAGTTTTCAAACAAATTTCCTGTTTACTATGCTTTTCTTGCTTTGCAGATGTCTGTGACTCCCCACTTTGGTTTCTTTGATGGTGCTTGTCGTAGTACCCGGAAGCTATCATTCGTGGCATGGTCTATTTATGACCCTAACGATGAGTTGATTGAATTTCAAGGTATCTATCTAGGTCACACAACTAACAACATTGTTGAATATAGTGTGGTCATTGAATTACTATCAGAAGCCATTGCTCTTGACATTAGAGAGTTGGTTGTCAACATGTATTCGTAGCTTGTCATCTTTCAACTTAACGGGCAATATTCCGTCAGAAACCATCAAATATTGAGAATGTATCTCTGTATCCATCTACTGGAAAGACATTTTGATTACATTACATATCATCATATTCCTAGATGCATGAATACATTGATAGATGCATTAACTAATTATGTGTTGGATAGACATTTACAAAACATGTGAAAATATAAAACAAACCATTTGTACCATAGTAGATAAGAAAATACAACAGATATATATGGTGATAATGTTTGATACATCAAAACCTCAAAATATAATATGTGTGGCCAAAATAATGTTGACAGATTGCAGGCCTCATATATCTGTGGCATGCAGGCCTCAAAAAATGTAACTGTTGGACCTTGGAACTAATCAGCATGGTGATCATGGTAGCATAATACAACTCGTACACCACGAGTCAACAATTCGCGGATACGATCCAAGACCCCCTCAGTGTCTCTGGTAGACGTGGAATGTCTCCTACCTCAACATACTCTGGGATGCCACGAGTCAACCCCTCAATGTTCCTAGCGATCTCCTCATCGTTGTCACTCCCTTCTTGATAAGGAGTGACATCATTAATAGGGCGGGGGACACGCCTAGCTGTTGGGGACATCCCAGCAGAAGCCGCTCTAGTCCAACATCTACATTAACAAAATAAATGTTATAAGCACATATATACCAAAAACAATTAAATATTCTCAAAATTAAAAAGTTGATTTTTTACCTTCATCGTCAAAATCCTCTCCATTTGGTAAGGGCATGTCCAGATCTCCACGGAAGTTGGTGCCACTGTATGGCTAGTCCTCCATGATGATCTTCTGTCATTGTAGCCATCAAAAGAATGCAGGTCGGTATGACATATGCTGACCCCCAGTGATCATGGGCATTAAACAACTCCAGCTGGCCATCCATGGATCATGTGGCATATGAGGATCTACCTACATTAGCTGATACTAAAACAATGGCACTCGTTCCAAGAAAAAGGTCACGAACATATATTCGAAGCAAAATTGCTTCCGATTCCCTGCCTTAGCTTTGGACAGCTGGAGCTTGATATTGATCTTCATGGCCTCGGCCTAGTTGAAGATTGTAGGAGCTGTACAGTCAATAACATAAAGGAACTTCAACTTGTTGGTCTCATGTTCCGCCTGGGACCCCGCCACTCTATTGATGGTCAACAGAATTGCTCTCAGTGTTAGGTCCTGAACACTAGAAATCTCAATCTTCCCACTCTTGGATTTCAGGGCCTCAAGACAATGTTTAGTAAGCAATGAATATATGCTTTCCCCAATTGGTCGTGACCCATACAAGTTCGTTGGATTCCCTTTGCGGGACAGTCTAGTGATGAAGTATATATATGAAGTTTCCAACCCTAGCTCCTGGTCACCAATGACAAATATCTCCCCATTAATGTCCCAAAGACTAATCAGGTACCGAAGCAACTTGGGTTGGTCCCGCATCCCTGGCATGAGAAAGAATTTGAGGAACCCACAAATCCTCAAAGCTTCTAGGAAATTTGGGTCATTCATTGCCTGGGTGTCAACATCCTCATCTTCCCATTCTTTCTAGTCCACCATTTCAACGATTCTTTCCTACAAAAGCCATTAATTTGAGTCAACAATCATGCTTGGATTGTAAAATTTGAGTTTTAATGGTGATTTTTTGAGGAAATAGGTTTTTTCCCTATTCACCGCCGACCCACATGTTTTAAAAACAATTGTGCCGAAGTTGCGACTAGTTTTGTTAATCACCCTCGGCCGGCATGATTTCATGCTCGAAAGTCACGCCGACCGAGGGTCAAAAGGTTTTTTCAAAACACCCCCCCCCCCTCCACAAATCTAAAAAATGGTTAAAAAAAGAAATAAAGGACATGAAAATCGAGCTTAGGGCTTTGGCTTTTGCTTGGAATTGGCGGCTCGATGATTGACCTCTCGGATCTCCTGCAATTTGCTCTAGAACAATTAGGGCAAAAGTGAGTAAAAAGTTTTCACATCAAGGTAAAATGTTAAATGGTAAAAATATATTTACTTTTCTCCTTTTTATTTATTTTTTCATGAAAATATTAGGTTTTTGTAAATATTTTAACCTATTTTGCCTTAAGAATTAGATAATACACTTTAGTTTTTTGCGCAATGATAGGTGATAGAGGTTCGACGATGATAACGAGTCACGTTTTAGCTCTTTTCTCAACTCATTAAGCTCATATGAAAATATTGCCGAGTGTTTTTCCCTTTTGACTCATAAAAGAAAATAAAATGGGGGGTCCACTTTCAGGCTCTTTTTCGACCCTCTAAAAGAAAAAAGATGGATGAGCCCTTGTCGTTTCAAACTCATTAATGGATGCAAAATGTCGTGCGCCCAGCATAAGTTTACCCATTTTTTGGGTTGGGAGGCACTATTTACGAAAAAGGTACTCCTTGATTGAAATAGTCAAGCGGTTCTCTCAAGTATTGTTTTCTACCTTTTTAGGCTTGAGAGACACAAATGTATGAAAAGGGACCATGTGAAGTTTTCTTTTACATGTCTTTTTCAAACTCTTTAAACATGAAAAAGATACCGAGTTACACCTTTGTCAGACTCGTTAAAATATTAAATGACATCAGATTCATCACCATGATGAACATGAGCTTCTCCTTCCTAGGGCTCGTTAAACTTACTAGGTTAGATTCATCCAAAGGATGAATTTACAGTGCAAGAATATGCTATCCCCTTCAAGCTTGCGATTAAAAAATAACTGGGGTACTTGCCAGAAATGGTGGGGGAAAATTTGGAAATCTAGTAGTTGTGTCGGTAGCTCACTCTTGGACATGACACTTTCTACTTCGTGTTGAGTTGGGATATCCTCCTTTATATCATTGACTTTCCCAGGTTGGGTCGTTTATTTTTTCCTTCCATTTAATCTCTCCCACATCATCATGACCACTAATCCCATGGATCCAAAATCTGCCAAACTTCCAATTGTGTCACCGATATGTTCAAGGGTTGTCCTTCTGCAGTTCCACGTTCAAGGGTTGTCCTTCTGCAATTCCATTTACCTCTGATTCTCTATATCATCCAAAATCATTTTGCATCCTTTTGTCTCGCGTTGATGATGTGGGATACATTATGGCCCTCCTTCGACATGGTCGCCTCCTGTTGACTTCAACACATTATCTGGGAAGTTGACCGAGAGACTCCCTTCCAGTACCTTAGAGATTGCATGCCCTAATGGAAAGTTATTCACACTCGACAACAAGTTCACATCATTGGCTTTCTATCGAGTGATTTCACGGGTGTTCGACTTTAGTTCCTCTATGTAGAAATTTATGAATAATATGACACTTATTCACAGAGATTATCCTGATTATACACTAATTGCGGAATACATGCATAATACATAACCTCATCTACGTTGATCATCAATTTAGCAGTATTTAGAAACATACACATGTGCACATAGAAGCATCAAACACATATATCAACACAGTATGTATCCGGGGGAAAGCATCTTGCTAAAAACCCCAAGCTATATGTATATTATATGATTGAGAACATGTAACAAACATAGTACAATACTCCTCACAAGTACTCAGTACTATCTCCACCTGTTACACACAATACAACTCAGATCTGATCTCCAAATTTCCTCCGCTACTTGCTTGCCTCCACTGCACAATCCTGCAAGGACAATAATTATAACCAAACTCGTTCCAAGTTCTTTTTACCTTGGAAAATCACTCACACTGGAAATCACATGAGCACAGGCTATAATCATTTGTTTTTGGCCACAATTCTCATTGGCATAACTCAATCCCACTGATTGTGCAAGATCTCATGCACAACTATAGTCACAACTAATAGCAATCTCAATCTCTAACACCTGTCTCCACCTAACTGTACATGCACTGAGTTAACTGATCTATTCTTTAGTTGCATTATGAGTTAATAATTAGTGAATTAATTAATAACTAATTCACACAACTCATCACTTAGTCTATTTGCTAGTTAGACTAAATACAACCAGTTCAACGAAGTCAAACTGAACACAACTCCATCAACTCCACCTCCAGCTCCACTAAACTCAACCAGTTGAGTTCTAACAGAAGTCCTGCATGAAATAGCTCAGTCAACCCATAGGTAACCACGTGATTCCTTCTGTCAGCTGCATGTGCCACATCTGTAGCTCCAACTGAGGTGCTCCAAGAAAATAAGATAAAGTTTATAGTCTAAATATTATTATGAGCTAATAATATTTGACTGCTCTATATTTAGACTTGACAGT
>APFE030625718.1:0-34693 GCA_000404065.3 Pinus taeda | reverse complement strand
CGCTGAGAGAGAAAGAATCGTCCGTATGGAAGAATACCTTGCGACAAGTGCAAAGGTCTCCTCATAATCGATCCCCTCTATCTATGAAAAGCCTCGGGCAACAAATCTTTCCTTGTACTTCTCCACACTCCCGTCAGCTACTTGCTTAACTTTGTAGATCCATCTCGAACCCACCATTGATTTCCCTTCCGGTCTTGGGACAATCTCCCATGCACTATTTCTGATAATCGAATCATACTCTTCCACCATGGCATCTACCCATGCGGGATCCTCCACAACTTCCTCGAAAGAGGATGCCTCAGTCATGACACATTTAGTCATAAGAGCCATGTATCCAATGTACCGATCAGGTGACTATCTCTACTTGCATTGGGAAACTTTCTCTGCTTCTTGAGCCAATCGCTCAGCTTCTGTCAAGCGCTTTCACCCTCTGATGGTTGGCGTTGCATGAGTGGTCTCTACCACTCCATGAAATTCGTCCTGTGGATGATCCACGTCCTGAAGCTCATCCTTAGGAACTAATAGTTCCTCATCTGCATGTAAGTGTGGCTCCCTCTCAAGCGAACACTTCATGGCTTTCTCCTCCTGAAATTTTATATCCCATCGCACAACAGTTTTGTGACTGTCTCGCAAATACACACGATAGTTGTGGGGCATATCAGTGTACCCCACAAATATCCCAACCTCTGCGGTCGGCTTCAACTTCTTCTTGGCATCCTTCGTCACATGCATGTAAACGTTAGCACCAAAAATCCTCAAATGAGAAATATCAGGCCTCTTACTAGAATAAGCCTCCTCGGGTGTACTCATGCCAAGTATCCTGTGAGGACAATGGTTCTGCACATAAACTGCTGTATTGCATGCTTCCGCCCACAAGTGAAGGGGTAGGCCTTGATCATGCAACATCGCCTGTGCAGCACCCACGATCATTCTGTTCTTCTGCTCAGAAACCCCTTTCTGCTGTGGGTTATGGGGAGCTATGAGTGCTCTTCGAATCCCTCCTGCACTGCAGAATTCCTTGAACTCACCAGAGATGTATTCACCACCATTATCGCTCCTGAGAGCCTTCACCTTCGTCTTGGACTCCTTCTCGACCAGTGCTTTGAACTCACAGAACTTTGAGTATGTCTCGCTCTTCTTCTACATGAAGAAGATCCAGCACTTACGAGAGAAATCATCAACAAAAATCACATAATACCTGTGTTTTACTATCGAAGCTACTGAGAAAGGTCCACACACGTATGTGTGAATTCTCTCAAGGATTGTGGTGGCACGACTATCCTTCTCGTGAAAGGTGGCTTTCACAAACTTTCCCAAAGTACACGCCTTGCACTGATCTGACTGCGCAAGAGTGCCTTTAGGAAGCCCAGTAGTGATCTGCTACAGTATCTTCAAGGCTCCATGGCGAAGGTGACCCAATCTCCTGTGCCATAGCTCACCATCATCCCGTCTCACCAATCCTTTTGCCTTGCATGCCATTGTTGCACATCCATCTACATGCAATTGATAAAGGTTCCTCACTCGAAACCCTATCTTCCAGGTTTCTCCAGTTGTCTTGCTATGCAGGAAAGCCTTCCCCTCGCTGAAAACAACATCATATCCCTTGTCTTCTAACATCACCACAGAGATAAGATTCTTCTTCAATCCTAGAACATGCATGAATTCCTTCAATACAAAGGGTTTACCAGACTCCCTCTCAAAGGAGATGGTACCGATACCGGTCGCACTGTATCTACCATCATCACCCATCTCGATGTGCACTCCAAGATCTTTCTCATCTAGATCTAAAAACAAATCTCGATCTCCTGTCATGTGAAAAGACGCACCACTGTCCAAGAACCATACCGATCCCATCACACTTGAAACCAAGCATGCGATCAATGAAAAATCAAGCTCAAACTACGAGGCTAGAGCCTCTCCTACTGCAGATCCAACATCTTGCTTGTTCTTCTTCTTCTGCGGACAATTTGTGGCATAATGTCCGTGTTGGTGACAGTGAAAACACTTCACCTTGGACATGTCCTGCTTCTTGCCTTTTGCACCAGAATGAGAAGATTTCTTGTTCTTCCCCTTCTTTGCTTTGGCAGCCAAAGCACAATTTTCTTCATCAGTTGCCTTTGATGAAGATTCATCCTTGGTATTCCGCCTGATCTCCTCTTGCACAAGATCCGACCAAAGTCGCTCCCATCTTGGAAATTTATCCCGACCATTGACAAAGTCCTGATAGGAATGCCAACTCTTCGGAAGACCAAGGAGAGCCAAGCTCACCAAGTCCTCATCATCGACAGCTACCCCCACACTTCCCAGCTCATCCCTGCATTGGGTGAAATTCGTGAGATACTTGGGCATACTGTCGCCCTTCTCTCATTTGATGTTTCTGAGTTTATCCTTGAACTCCAACTTCCTCTGGTCGCTCTTGCTTTGGTATAGATCTGTCAATGCTTTCCACATCAAGAATGGAGAAGCCTTTCCATGGAGGCTGGACACAATGTGATTCCTCACGCCCTCCAATAGAATCCTTCGACACTTTGTTGTCTTCTTTTACCAATCCCCGACTTGAGCGACATCAGTAGGTTTTGGGACATCTGCATCTATGAAATCCTTCAACCCATTATCATCTAACACTACCTCCATCCTGTCCTTCCATGCAATATAGTTCGAGCTACCCTCAAGGGCATACTCCAATCGCAATCCGTTGAAAGACATTTCAACTTTGACACCAAGAAAACACTGCTGCAAATTTGAATTCCACTAGCTCAAAACTCAACTGCTTCCGATCTAAAATTTGTGAGAACAAAATACTTCTCCTACAAAGATCGAATGTATGGGCATTCACTAGATATCTCACCTTCCAAAGGAAGGCTGAATCCAGAGGCTACCTGGCCCAATTATAGACTCTGCCTGAGGAAATAAGATGTAAACATTTCCTGAATAGTAGATCTGATGATCAACCGCTCTGATACCATGTAGAAATTTATGAATAATATGACACTTATTCACAGAGATTATCCCGATTATACACTAATTGCGTAATACATGCATAATACATAACCTCATCTACATTGATCATCAATTTAGCAGTATTTAGAAACATACACATGTGCACATAGAAGCATCAAACACATATATCAACACAGTATGTATCCCGGGGAAAGCATCTCGCTAAAAACCCCAAACTATCTGTATATTATATGATTAAGAACATGTAAAAAACATAGTACAATACTCCTCACAAGTACTCAGTACTATCTCCACCTGTTACACACAATACAGCTCAGATCTGATCTCCAAATCTCCTCCGCTGCTTGCCTGCCTCCACTGCACAATCATGCAAGAACAATAATTATAACCAAACTTGTTCCAAGTTCTTTTTACCTTGGAAAATCACTCACAATGGAAATCACGTGAGCACAAGCTATAATAATTTGTTCTTGGCAACAATTCTCATTGGCATAACTCAATCCCACTGATTGTGCAAGATCTCATGCACAACTATAGTCACAATTGATAGCAATCTCAATCTCTAACACCTGCCTCCACTGAACTGTACATGGATTGAGTTAACTGATTTATTCTTTAGTTGCATTATGAGTTAATAATTAGTGAATTAATTAATAACTAATTCACACAACTCATCACTTAGTCTATTTGCCATTTAGACTAAATACAACCAGTTCAACCAAGTCAAACTGAACACAACTCCATCAACTCCACCACCAGCTCCACTAAACTCAACCAGTTGAGTTCTAACTGAAGTCTTGCATGCAATAGCTCAGTCAACCCATAGGTAACCACATGATTCCTTCTGTCAGCTGCATGTGCCACATCTGTAGCTCCAACAGAGGTGCTCCAAGAGAATAAGATAAAGTTTATAGTCTAAATATTATTATGAGCTAATAATATTTGACTGCTCTATATTTAGACAGTGTCACCGCTGTTGTCTAAAAATAGAAATCCATCTATTTTTGCCAACTTGACCAATCATCCATAAACAACATCCTGCAACTCATAAACATGATCCATATGTCTAAAAATAGACATAGTCTAAAAATAGACTTTGCGCCATAATTTGCCTATGGGCCCACTTAGTGAAGGCGACTCCTTTCCACTAAGCTCCATCATCTTGTTGCATTCTCAACACTCTATATACATTCCGTGGATTGTGTTGATAGTACCTTGAGGACCATTTTCATTTTTGGTGGTTTCTCTCACTCTTGTTAACAATTTACAACATTGACTGGTAATCAAGGGACTTTCTAGCATGATTCAACATCAACTCATCTATTCACATGTTAAAATTTGTACTTTGACCAGGTCGTGTTGAAGTGCAAGACATTGGACTCAAATAAAAAAAGTCCTAGTTGTCACTGTCCCTGTACTCCCCATTCCTTGATCATGGAGGACCTCTACAGTGAACCCCACATGTTTTTCCTTCATGAAGAAAAACTCCCATTATATCCTTCTTCATGAGAAGACCAATTCCCTTTTGTACCATTTCCCCTAAAACTTCTATTTACCTAGTTTACAAGATCGACGCTAATGACCTTTGTCTCCCCTGTGCCGATGTGCAGAGATTAGCACTGTCCCTAGCGCCGACCGAAGCAATTAAGTTGTGTTCTAGTTGTGCTGGTCCTATTATGGAAAGTTTTTTAATTAAGAGCCGAAGCTTCCAACTCTATAAGCTTTGTAACGAAAGTGTGGTAAATGGTTTGGCCAAATGGGGTCGAGGATGTCAGTTTGGGCTCCTTTCCCCTATAATGATGGAGCTACCTCAAGGGATAAGACCTTCTCCCATGAGGAGTGGATCCATCTCCCATCCATTCATCCTATATAAACCTCCCTTCTTCCCAAGCAAAAGCTAGTGGTGATGTTGGTGTGCTAGTGCTATTTTGGTTTAGAGTAAACAACAAGCTATTCATATTTGTAGCTATCTAGTTGTGTGAGGGAGAAGTGTGATTTGGTTTGGAGTGAAGCTTAAAGGGAAGAGCCTTAAAACTATTATTGATTGAGGACATCATGGAATGCTTAGCAAAAGTGTGTGGGAACCTGGTTTTGTTAGAGGAGAACTGCAATGTCAAGGCAATGGTTGTAATCTCTTCTTGATATCAATATATATGCATCTATTTATTGATTTCCTACATGTTTTTTCGTCTTACATATTCATGGCTTAATGTTTCTTGACTTGTTAAGTAGGTTGAATTAGAATTTTTCTATTATCATGGTTGTTGTTTTCTCTTGTTTACTTGTTTCAAGTGCTTGAAGAAGGAAACGAGAGATAGCTGAAGCGAGCAAGCAAGGACATCATCAAACGGGCTAAGTGTACTAAGAGGTAGTCCCTCTTAATTGGTTCTAACCTAAAGCAAGGACATCATCAAACGGGATAAGTGTACTAAGAGGTAGGCCCTCTTAATTGGTTCTAACCTAAGGAAATCTTCCATAGAATGTATCTGTTGTGGCTAGACCCATTATCAGGCTAGAGGAATTTGTTTGTGTCCGCATTTATAATTTTACTTCACCACAGCTAGTAGTAATCAACATGCATATTATTTTTTTTTAATAACAAAGGTAAAATTTTAATTGGTTCTAACCTAAGGAAATCTTCCATAGAATGTATTTGTTGTGGCTAGACCCATTATCAGGCTAGAGGAATTTGTTTGCGTCCGCATTTATAATTTTACTTCACCATAGCTAGTAGTAATCACCATGCATATTATTTTTTTTAATAACAAAGGTAAAATTTTATATATGTAGCTACATGCAAGGAAAGAGTAATAATATATAACACTTTCTTGAATTAAGATTACTAACAATTTTAATACTAGACATGTCTTTATGAAATTAAAATTATAATATGATCCATTGTTCACCTAAGTCTCAACTAAGATTAAAATGTCTAAGTTATTTTATGAAACTTATATACATCTCTTACCAATGGCCAGGACTAGAGCTGATGGTGGTGGGTGGTTGTGACTCATAAATAATGTGGAAGAAGACAACAATAGCTCATGATGAAAACAATATACAATAGTCTAGGGTGGACATCTTCTCCAATAAAAGCACATCCTCTAAAGATCTTGATTTGCCCACAATAACTAACATGCACACTAGAATTGATTTTATAAAAATTTAAGAAATTGAAAATCTCTACATAAATATACATGCAAAGCCTAAATAATAATATCTAACAGGTGCTCGACTTTCCTAACTAAAGACCAATTATATTACCTATTGAAAGGGAGAGGACCTCTCGAGAGGAATTTAGAGGGTGGTTGTCCAACATTAAACAAACTGGCTAGGTGAACAAATTCATATATGCTTATAAAATGGAGTAACTCTATTCATATTGGTCGTTAAAGTAGGGGAATTACATTTCTAAGGTGCTCTACCCCAAATTAGCATAAAAAATGATTCAGCCTAGATTGATCCACAAAAGCTTAGCCAATTGAAGAACCTTATTTGATCTATCATTGTTCTTGTTCCTACCATTTCTCAAGGGATAAAAGACGATACATTCACTTAGGTACGTTCCCTTGGTTTAGTACTGACACATCTAATTTTAAAGTCTTAGGGAAGAAATTCCCATCATTTATGCATTACTTTTTATTTTATTAGTCGAATAAGTTTAATTAAATCATGCATTACTCCTTATTCGAGTAGTCAAATAAGTTGAATTAAATCATAAACATTTGTATTATATTGCAACCTCATTAATTTGGTTTTATAATTACTTATAAAACCCTTTTCAAACAATTAATTACGTGTATATATAATAAATTTCTAAGTAATAATTTATTTAAACTTATCTATGAAAAATTATCATTATATACTTAAAAACTACGCATTTAATGTTTTATATATTGAAATAGATATCTATAATAATACATATACTTCTTAAAAGGCCTTTGTATTACACTTGTGTACAAAAATTACATTCATGAGACTACTTGCAATAATGGTAAAATAGTGTCCAGAATTTAAATTATTAGTGCAATGTCTGTTTGTGGGTAATTTAATGATTAAAAGAAAGAAAGAGGAGAAAATCTCATCTTGTGTAAGTTGTGGAAATATGGAGGGAGCTTCAAATTGTCAAATTAAACATGGAGATGTGAACATAAACATGTACCACATTTATGTTTTGGTTTTTTTAGGCATAATAGGAATTTGTCAAAATTATAAGTTAATTAGGAGAAAGGGGGGATCATTGATAGAAGGAACTGAGAAAGTCAATATCTTGGAAAATAAAGGGATACTTCAATTTGTCAAATTAAACTTGGAGTGCGAACATAAACATGTACCATATTTATATTTTAGCTTTTTTAGGCATAATAGGAATTTGTCAAAATTATAAGTTGTTAAGTAGGAGAAAGGGGGGGAATCATTGATAACACCTTGGAAAATAAAGGGATAGTCAACACCTTGGAAAGTAAAGGGATACTTCAATTTGTCAAATTAAACGTGGAGATGTACGATATTTATGTTTTGGCTTTTTTAGGCATAATAAGAATTTATCAAAATTATAAGTTGTTAAGTAGGAGAAAGGGGGGGATCATTGATAGTCAACACCTTGGAAACTAATGGGATACATAGAAGAGTTAGAGCCTTGGAAAATTATCAATTTTGAACTATGTAGTTTGCACAATCCAAAAAGTAAAATAGCTATAAACATCTGGGTAAATTACCTATCTTGATATAGAATTATATGATTAAAAGAAAGAAAGAAGAGAAGATCTCATCTTGTGTAAGTTGTGGAAATATGGAGGGAGCTTCAAATTGTCAAATTAAACATGGAGATGTGAACATAAACATGTACCATATTTATGTTTTGGCCTTTTTAGGCATAATAGGAATTTGTCAAAATTATAAGTTAAGTAGGAGAAAGGGGGGGATCATTGATATAAGGAACTGAGAAAGTCAACACCTTGGAAAATAAAGGGATACTTCAATTTGTCAAATTAAACTTGGAGTGTGAACATAAACATGTACCATATTTATGTTTTGGCTTTTTTTAGGCATAATAGGAATTTGTCAAAATTATTAGTTGTTAAGTAGGAGAAAGGGGGGAATCATTGATAACACCTTGGAAAATAAAGGGATGTCAAATTAAACGTGGAGATGTGAACATAAATATTTATGTTTTGGCATTTTTAGGCATAATAAGAATTTATCAAAATTATAAGTTGTTAAGTAGGAGAAAGGGGGGGATCATTGATAGTCAACACCTTGGAAACTAATGGGATACATAGAAGAGTTAGAGCCTTGGAAAATTATCAATTATGAACTATGTAGTTTGCACAATCCAAAAAGTAAAATAGCTATAAACATCTTGGTAAATTACTTATCTTGATATAGAATTATAACCAAATTCTGACAAAAAAAAACCCAAAAACCAAAATGTAAGAGTTAGAAACACTTTGGTCAATTTTCTATCTTGAACTAGAAACCAAAATGTAATAGAAACATCTTGGTAAATTGATAAAACTTTTATCCATCCCTATGCAGTTATCTTGAAATACAATTTTGAAATAAATTGATAAAGCTTTTATCTGTATGTAGTTATCTTGAAATACAATTTTCAAATAAATTGATAGAACTTTTATTCCTATAATGTAAGAGTTAGAAACAACTTGGTAAATTTTCTATCTTGAAATAGAAACCAAAATGTAATAGAAAGATCTTGGTAAATTGATAAAACTTTTATCCATCCCTATGTAGTTATCTTGAAATACAATTTTGAAATAAATTGATAAAGCTTTTATCCCTATGTAGTTATCTTGAATACAATTTTCAAATAAATTGATAGAACTTTTATCCCTATAATGTAAGAGTTAGAAACACTTTGGTAAATTTTCTATCTTGAAATAGAAACCAAAATGTAAAAGAGTTAGAAACATCTTGGTAAACTAATAAAACTTTTTATCCATATGTAGTTATTTTGAAATACAATTTTGAAATAGTTTGACTAAGCTTTTATCCCTATGTAGTTATCTTGAAATACAATTTTCAAATAAATTGATAGATATAATGTAAGAGTTAGAAACACCTTGGTAAATTTTCTATCTTTAAATAGAAACCAAAATGTAATAGAGTTAGAAACATCTTGGTAAATTGATAAAGCTTTTATCCCTATGTAGTTATCTTGAAATACAATTTTGAAATAAATTGATAAAGCTTTTATCCCTACGTGGTTATCTTGAAATACAATTTTCAAATAAATTGATAGATATAATGTAAGAGTTAGAAACACCTTGGTAAATTTTCTATCTTGAAATAGAAACCAAAATGTAAAAGAGTTAGAAACATCTTGGTAAATTGATAAAACTTTTTATCCCTATGTAGTTATCTTGAAATACAATTTTGAAATAAATTGATAAAGCTTTTATCCCTATGTAGTTATCTTAAAATACAATTCTCAAATAAATTGATAGAGCTTTATCCCTATAATGTAAGAGTTAGAAACAAGTTGCTAAATTTTCTATCTTGAATTAGAAACCAAAATGTAAAAGAGTTAAACATCTTGGTAAATTGATAAAACTTTTTATACCCATGTAGTTATCTTGAAATACAATTTTGAAATAAATTGATAAAACTTTTATCCCTATGTAGTTATCTTGAAATACAATTTTCAAATAAATTGATAGATATAATGTAAGAGTTAGAAACACCTTGGTAAATTTTCTATCTTGAAATAGAAACCAAAATGTAAAAGAGTTAAAAACATCTTGGTAAATTGATAAAACTTTTATCCCTATGTAGTTATCTTGAAATACAATTTTGAAATAAATTGATAAAGCTTTTATCCCTATGTAGTTATCTTGAAATACATTTTTCAAATAAATTGATAGAGCTTTTATCTTTATGTAGTTAACTATTTTTTTCTTTTCTTTTCTTTTTAGATAGTTGTTTTAGTCTATTCTATAAGAAGTTTGGTTAGAGATTGAAAAATTGCAAATTTTAAATGGTTTAAATTTATATAATTAAAATAAATGAAAAATGTGTAAAATTTAAATTTAATTTTAAAAATAAATTTAAATAGTTTTGAGGAAGTAGTTTAATTAGTGATCGCCATAAAAATGAAGTGTTATGTACCAAACATTTCAAAATTCAATTAGTACCTAAGCACCTAAAAATTATAATGATAATGGTTAAAATTCGAATACAAAATTATTAATTTCTCCAAACAAATAAATACACCATACCATACCATACCATACCATTCCATTCCATTTATTACCATACATCAATATAAGGGAAGAAAAACAACCACGGCCTTAACTCAATGAATTGAATTAATTTCCGAGACAATAGAAACATCAAAGTGAAACAAAATGAAAAACACACTAAATTTGTGATTCACGTGTCTTAGGGGAAGATTTATGGGTGAGACATTTAAATCCAAACAAAGTAAAAAAGATATTAAATTTGTAATTCATGTGTCACAAGGGAAGATCTATGAGATCGGCCTTTAAACCCACTCTTCCAATCTCTCAATTTTAATTTTTAATTTTTAAATCATTTTCTACGTAGGGTATTCGAGATTATATCTCTCTTTATTGAAGTAAAAAAATGTTTCACTACCTTCATGGTTTAGCAAACTATATGAGATGGGCCTTTAAACCCACCCTTCCAATCCCAATTTTAATTTTTTATTTTTAAATCCTTTTCCAGGCAAGGTATTCGAGATTATATCTCTCTTCATTGAAGTAAAAAATGTTTCACTACCTTCATGGTTTAGCAAACTATTTACACTTAAAGCTAATTGGTTATTAAATTCATTTTGACAAAAATATAGTCTTAATAAATAAAAATACTTTTTATTTTTTTATTTAAAATAAAATAAAATAAAGCTCAATACAAGTATGTTGACAAAAAATATAATTCTTAATAAATAAAAATAATTTGAATTTTATTTTGAATAAAATAAAGATCAATTATAGTTATGTTGGTGAAAACTGAGGAACTTCTCATTTGTATTAGATAATGATTTTGAATTTTTATTTTAAAATAAAACAAATAAGAGTAATATAATTAATGTTGATGAAAAATGAGGAATGAAAATTATATATATGAAATGTTTTAGGAAAGTATTGGATTAGAATGATGGTAAAAAATTACACATGTTTTAAGCAATTGGAATTAATAATGAAAATATTGTTTGCTAATTAGTTGGTTGTTACAAGGAATCAATTTGTATTCACATTGTAATTTGTCTTCCATTGTAAGACACAAGAAGTTGTGGGTCTCTTTTCTCGGTCAGGATTCAATAATGCAAACACAAGGGAAACTAAAGCTTGGGAACGAGATGACGTGATTTGAGTAATAGTTGGATCTTCTTGAATTGAGCGAGGGAAGAGTTTTCCAAAGGCCCATTCAAAGGCCATGGCTCCAAAACTATACATGTCAGTCTCAGGTCCTGGTTCTTCTTCTCTTAGAAGTTCAGGTGCAAGATATCCACCATCACCCTCTTCCCAATCTCGATTGTCTTGTGTCACTGCCAAACTAAAATCTCCTATTTTCAACAAACCTACAATACAACATGCAACATGTACTATCAATAGCTTATTGTAGCTTGTGTTATTCTACATAAGAATATCTTATAACCTCACATCCTAAACCACAGTGAAAACATTGTTGGCTAAGAAGCACCTAAATCATAGTGAAAACATTGTTGTAAGAAGCATGGACTCACAAGTGCCCTAAGGTTTGTATCAAAACATATACTTAGCTTTGACTAACACAATGTAGTGTTGCCTTTGACTATGACAACTAATTTCTACATTGACTATCAATAAGAATGTTGGTCAGGAAAACAAAAAATTACCTTGATTAGCATAATGCATATTGTTACCTTGATTATCGAGAAAAATGTTTTCAGGTTTTATATCTAAATGAAGAATTCCATTGGAATGTATGTGTGCAAGCCCAGATGCCACTTCATCGATATAAGCCCACACCTGCACTCATTCAAAAAAATCTAATCAACAACCAAAATGTTAACACTTTATACTTTTAATAAAATTAAAAATCAAAATTTTCATAATACACTAATCTCAATTTTATTGAATAAATATCATCTATTTTTAAAATTTGCAATCTTTTGCAAGGGAGTTTGATATTCATGAGCATGGTTCTAAAATTTCATTTTCAAGAGCTTTTGATATTCATAAATATAATTTTAAACATAATAATAAAATATGTGAATATACTTTGTCTGAGAGTAGCTCAATTAGTTAATTCGAAATTTATGAAATCATTGAAACAAGGTAGCTCAATTAGTTAATTTGAAATTTGTGAAATCCTTGAAACAAGGTAGATCCAGATTTAAATCCCTTGAAGTGACCTAGTTTACAACAAGGAGTTTACAGCAAGGAGGCCAGGTCGTAAACAACCCCAAAGTATATGTCACACTAAGTTCCTCTGAAATAAAAATAAATAAATATGAATATACTTTTATATGTCATATACAATAAAAATTGACAAAATATAAACAAACATACTTTTAATATGTGACATGAAATAAAGATGGATAAAATATAAACAATTAAAATTATTAAGGTTAAAAGTAACATAATCATAATAATAATGGAATCCATAAAACTATGAAAACACCTCATTACAAAAAAAAGAGTTAAACTTTTTTTTTTTATTAATACAAATAAACTTATTCTTTATTTTAATATTACTTAAATTTTAAGTAGAAAAATATTATAGATATACCAATAATATCTAATCACAATTTTATATATAATATCTAATACAAAATTAATTCAAATTCAAATTTAAGGTATAATTTAAATTTTATAATAAAAATAGCGCACATATATATATTAATAATAAAAGTTTTATTGAAATTATATGGTTATAATTTAGTAAAAGCTTTATTGAAATTATATTGGTTATAAGTTAAAATGGGTTAATTTCATTTTTTAATTATATAAATAAAAATGAATTCATTTTATATATAATTTTAATTATTTTTAAATTATATATTATTAATTATACATTAAATAATTTAAAATGTTCAATTTGGTAATATTTATAATTTATATCTCTAGATAAATTTATACAAAATATAAGAAATGGCTATTACACAAAATAAACTCAACAAAATTAAAATTAAAATTATATATATATACATTTCTAAAATGTAAATGATAATTAGAATAAGAGAGGGAATCAAGAATCATATCTAAGAAAATGCTAAAATATCATATCCATGAATATCATATTTTTGCTTAGTGTCATACCCATGCCTTGTGCCAAGAATAAGGGAACCATATATGGTAAATCTAATCTAAAACCTCAAATTCACATGATCATGGGTCATCTTAGTAAATATCCATGAATATCAAATTTTTGCTTAGTGTCATACCCATGCCTTATGCCAAGAATAAGGGGACTAAAAATAGTAAATCTAATTTAAACCCTCAAATTCACATGCTTATGGTTCATCCTAGTAATTATCAATATCATATTTTTGCTTAGTGTCATACCCATGCCTTATGCCAAGAGTAAGGGAACCATATATGGTAAATCTAATCAAAAACCTCAAATTCACATGCTCATGGGTCATCCTAGTAATTATCCATGAATATCAAATTTTTGCTTAGTGTCATACCCATGCCTTATGCCACGAATAAGGGGACTATATATAGTAAATCTAATTTAAACCCTCAAATTCACATCCCCATGGTTCATCCTAGTAATTATCAATTGGTTGCGATCATCAAAACAAAACTTTTACTTTAATTTAGCTATATTTATTTAACAAATTTTTTCAAAACTTTTACTTTAATTTAGCTATATTTATTTAACAAAATTTTTACTTTAATTTAGCTATATTTGAAATTCCCTTAAAATATAAATGTTTTGTCAAATTTTTCCCAACAAAAAAGTTCATCTGTGTAAGAACTCCTTAACATTTCCTAAATCTACTTGTATTCAACAACTTCTCATTGTTTAGTATCTTCACTACTTGTATTCAACAACTTCTCATTGTTTAGTATCTTCAAAGTTGAGTGCTTCAAATTTGACACTACTTACATCCATATTCAACAATTTTCAACAATCAATATTGGTGTAAGAGACTTTTTTGTTTAGGATATAATTTAGGTTTTGTTCTCATTTTTAAATTACATTTTAGAATTTTTAAAGAGGCCAAAAAAGAAATTTAAAAAAATCATTAGAATGCTTGTATGGAATCTAAACAAAATGTATGTTGTTAACTTGATATGTAAAATCTTATACAAACTATTTTAGGTTAAACATCTACGAATTCCAAATCCATTTATTTGAAGTTTTTTCTCTTTTTTTCCATGGTGGGAAAACCTATCATAAACTAATGGTTGAATAGTCATTGGTTTCTATCCATGAATACATGCTGACTTATCACCAAAATTTGTATTTAAAAGAAAAATCATAAAATGGGGTGTATTAATAAAGGGGAAATATTTCTCCTTTACTTATATCATAATAATTTCATCAAATAATTGAATTTTCTTTTACTTATATCATAATGATGTTGATGAAGAAAGATAAAATAATTAAAATTGAATAGAAATATATAACCTTTTTCATAGAAATTTCGACACAATTTTGACAATTTTTTTTGAATTTGTATTTAAAAGAAAAATCATAAAATGGGGCATATTAATAAGGGGGAAATATTTCTCCTTTACTTATGTCATAGTAATTTCATCAAATAATTAAATTTTCTTTTACTTATATTTAATCTTGAAAGATAAAATAATTAAATTGAATAGAAATTTATTTTTAAATCATAAAAGTAATAACCACCTTAATGAAATAATTTAAAATATATATATATATAGAGTTTAAGGAGGTGACCTTTTTTAAGTAATCATTAAAACTAATCACATAAAAAGTTAATATATATATATTTTATATATGAAATTCACTCTCCTTGAATTTCAAATTTCATTATGAATCAATTCAAATTAGTCATAAAGAGCCAACTATGCATATGATAGGGGTTATTCAAGTTGTTCAACAACCATTCATTTGAGGTGATGGGGTAAGTCAACAAAGGAGGTGAGGAGAAAGTGTGTTTAACATTACAACTCTTATATGATAATTTGCAATATAGTACCGAATAAACTAGGGAAAGAAACTTCATATAACTGGGACTAAAGTGCCTTTTAAAATCCAGAGTAAAAAAATCTTGATACTTTACTTCCCCATTTCTCTCACACAACTCTTACCCCTAGCATGAATTAACATTCATATTATTTAACAAATTATCTATTCACTACCTTATAGTTATATTCTTATTATGCACTATTAAATTATTTATCTATTCAATGTCCTCTACTCTATGTTGGAAAAAATCTAGTGTATGCTCGAATTACTCTAGAGAAACAAGAGAAACATGTTTTTTTATAATGGGTAATGTAACAAAGGATTGCAAGAACATTTATCATTGTAACACACCCAAATCCCTAATGTCACATTATGACTATGGGGCATAATTAGACCCAAAGGTTTATTATGAATATGAGGTTATCCAAGTTTCCTCTTTCCTCCTTCACATCAAATAATATTTATGATACTACAATGATCTTCTTCTCGTCAAGAGGTTTCCAATGATATAAATTTCATCTCATTCTGAACTTCAGGTACAAAGTTATGCCCATTAGAAAATCTTACACTTTAAGGCCACATCAACGTTGATACAAGCCATGCAGTTGACATGTGGCGGTCCTTGGCCAAGTGTCTCCCACACATTGGTCCATGTTCAATACCCATTTTCCATGCCATATCCCTTCCATATTGGGATTTTCCATTACAAGTGCAATTTCCATATCCATTGGTGTTTCAGTTTGTCAATGGCCTGATATAATGTGAATATGATATGTTGATACATCAATATGGGTATAAATAGTCCAATATGTTGGCATGATTGTAAACCTTTGATATGTTGATATGCTGATATGGTTGTGGTCACAACCTTTGATATGCGAATATGGTTGAATTCTCCCAATATGGTGATATATCGATCCCAACATAGAATACTAGGATATTGATGAGTTCTCCATAAACTAAAAATCTTTGCAATTTACCAAAAGGCCAGTGGAAAACTCAACATGACACCTCATATATTTTACATTCTCTCACAACCCACTATGTAGTGAAAGATGAGATGCCTAACACATTGTAATTTTGATGTCTATATTATAGTTTTGGAATATCAAAGATTTTCCAAGGCACAACCCCTATAAAGTCTCGATATGCCGATATGCCAATGTGATAGCTCAACATGTCACATCATCCTCCAACATCCAATCACCACCTGATATTTAACAGATGCTGAAGTGTCTCCTACCATGTGGCACTGCTAACTTATGCCATATGTCACTCATATTTGCTTATTTTGTAGGCCAAAAAGGTTGGATTTGACTGACACATGTCATAAATATGCCATCACCATGTTGTCATGACATCATTTTTTAGGGTTAATTGATACTTTGATACTTTGGTTTCGTTTGGTGACACACTCGATCGAGTGGGATTTTACCATCAAGAGTTGGTTCCTTTACCAGAGTAGTGCCATACTGGACAACTCCTAAAGGAATTTGTTTTTATTATTCCCAAGACCAATATCCTTGTAAGCCCCCTACTACCATATAGTGTAGAAATTATGACTGTAGATTAACCTGATAATGCAATATAACCAAAGAAAAATACTTTCACCTACTTATACAATCAATTTGCGGAAGTTTAAAAGATTTGAGCAAGATTAAGCCGAACACATATAACCAGAAGAAGAATCAATGCACATGAAACAAAAAAGAATACTTAGGGGAAAGCCTCAGCTAAAACCCCACTATCTGTATTATCATACAAGTTGGAAATATCTAAAAATTACACCAAGCCTTAGCTCTCACAGCTAGCTAGCTCTTAGTACAATCCTCACATATGTTCACAGGAAAAATTGACTTCTCATAAGCCTTCTCCTCTGCCCTCCAATACTCTATTTCCTTGCACAGTTTATCCTGGGTGATCCTCCTGTTACTAAGTGGAACACTGATCTCTCACACTAATCTGACACCCTATAAAACCGCGCAGTCCTCAAGGAATAATGTCTTGACTACATGCATGAGTTTTATTTATATGAGAACACATGCAACTGATAGTACACTGTCCCTATCTTTAATCTCAATTGGGTCTTTCTCAGAATAGACGTGCATGAGTTAATGGTGAGAGAATCTTAAGTTATCTGGAGTAAACTAGTTGAGTGCATGCATGCATCAACTGACTGATAACTCATAATTAGTTCCTCAAACAGTTTGGAACTAATTTAACTAGACTTAACTCAGTAAACTGAGATAACTAATTACAACTCAAATATAACTCAATCTTATCTCCTTAATTAAGGGATAATATCCTTAATTTAAGGGATAACTGTTGCACAACTTCAGAAAGTCTTCTAACTTGAATTTATCCAACTAATTAACTCAAGATGAATTAATTAATTATTTTTCAAGCAGCTTCGTGAGACTAAATTCGAATTTTAATTCACAATTTTAATTCAAGGACAAATTAAAATTGGAATATTCTTGCTGCCACATTTCAACATATAGATTTTAATTTTGATTCCCATCAAGCCATGTGATTTATGGGCCAGTGGCTAAGTCCAAGACTTCCAAAATCCAAATTTCATGAAATAAACCTAGCTATTCCCGCACTAGTTTTGAGCTCTTCATCCCCTTCCAAATCCAAAAAATAATTTTCCTTCAACTAGGTGCCGCTTCAAACTTCCTCATCTCCCGTCACTTACATAATAGAGATGTTATATGTTGGCCTAACTCCAATAACCTACGGAGCCTTAAGCTCCTACCAATATACAAGTATCACTTCATTATTATAGCATACACAATGATTCAACATGACAACATTCATGAACATACAACACACAATGATCTCAAATAACATAAGTGAAAGGCTTTCATTTCACATAGCATTCATAATCATAAAAGGAATTTACTTCAACATTTAGGCAAGCCATGTTAGTTTCTCAACACACTGATCATGCATATTCAATATGACAATAAAACAACTTTCATCTTATCATTACATACCTACATAGTGAATACAAAGTATTAAAACATGGAGCATTGAACAATATTTACAATTCATTAATAAGCAAGGAATACACTTATCCGTTCCACTTAAAATTGCGTGAAACTGAAGAAGGGACAACCACTCTCCACCGAACCGTAGGCACAACTACAATATAAGTTTCTTTCAATTGGAACCCCCTAGTTGGATCCAATGTCTACCGGATGCTTCACTTGGGGAATTTCAACCGTATGTTCAAATTAGGGTAGAGAGTATGAAGGCCATTCTCCTTCACTTACAAGAAACAATAATGCTAGCTCTCAAGTATTGAGTCTATGCTAATACCACAAAAATATGGCCACTAGCCTACACTGTACAAAGGAAATCCATTGATTTCTTCCTATGGTCCCTCAATGATTCTCATTCTCTTGAGTGCCTCAAGTACATGAAAATAACCAAACAACCAAGTTTGTCTTAGTTGACTCGATCCGAGAGCCTCCTCATTGGTTTCCTTAGCTAAGACATAGACTCTTGTGGTGCAACTTCCAAACATAAGCTTACTAGTCACTTGCTCATGATGGGTTAACAAGTTTCTACCATTCCATGGCACACAATGGGTTCACCAAGAAACCTCCATAGTCACTCATAGTCTCCCCAATGCTTGAACTCCAATTGGTTCCACACACTTCTCTTGTCCCTAACCGCTACCATCACATTCTGCTCACAAGTTTTTCCTCACATATGAGAGGTCTGAGGTCCCTCCCTAGGCTATGGAGTCAACCAAGACCTTTCAGATGGTATATAACCCATGCTTAGGGTTGTTTGATACCTCCTACCCCTATCTCTCATAATTTCTTAGTAGTTAAGTGGTTTTACTTGAACATCAAGTGTCAAAAACTTTAATTTAAGGAATTATTGGAAAATTACCAATCCCCTTTACAAGCTTCCTCAAGCATGATATCCTTTCAAACCTCAGAATCCACATAGGCTTGTCCTCTTCTTTAGCTTTAGCAATTTATTATTAAATTTAATAAGATATTTTCATGTAATATTTTTGGCATGATGTCCATGCTAGACCTCTAGAATTATAATCTTTTAATTATATTTACATTAGAAAAGGCATAATACAATCCCTTCCCCCCTAAAGGAACACTATCCTTAATGTTCTACTATCCATAGAACTAAATCTATACAAAAAGGAAAAAATGATTATTTCTTCTTCATGGAATCCTGTAGTTCCTGTTACCACTCAAACTAACAAGGGGTCCTAGAGCAACTGTTTCTAGGTCAAGAGAAACAATGAAACTAAAGCCCACTGTCACCATAGCTAAAGCTTCCTACTCTTTATGAACTTTCGCCGATGGGAGGAGACCTAGTATATAGAGAATCACTTCTAAAGAATATAACAACTAATATGTGTATGAAGTGATCTCAGGGACCCTTTCCAAGGGTAGGCCCAAGAGTGGGACTTGCTTTCTTCTTAAACAAGGTACACAGATTTCTAGGAGAAGGGGATGAGGATTTAAGGGCTAGGTTTGAGGAGTGTGAAATGTAAAGGAGCTTCCAAAACCATAAAATCCTTGTTGAACTTGGTTTCCCAAATGGTTTTTGAAGATTTGACTTTTCAAAGGTATTGGACTACATGGGACCAAGCAGGCCGAGGTTAGGTTAGGAGTAGTAGTTTAGAAACCAATGATAAAATTGACCTAAACAAGGGGGAGAAAGGTGCAAAATGATCCCTATGAGGAACTAGTGTAGGGAAAATTATGGAAAAAACTAATCTTGAGGCTAGGGCTTGGGATATATCAAAACCCCACCAATGGAATTTCCTCAAATTTGGAGGAGGCTTAGGAGAAACATCAACGCAGTTGAGGCCAAGAGATTGAAGTTTTTCTATGGGTGGTTTGTTGGGAAAATGATGCCCTAGGATCCCTAATGTGATTAGACCTAGAATAAAGAAGGAGAGGTGAAGAAAATTGTTTCTTTAAGTGATCACCTTATGGTAGACCAGTTCCTAAACCTTTGGAGATATTGGAGTCAAGAATATTATGAAGATATACTTTTCTTCTAGGTCAAGGAGGCTCTAATATCAACTTCATTGTTCATTAGGCCAAAGGAGAGTGACCTTAAAAGCTTTTATACTTCATTTTGCAAGGTGAAGTGGCTTATCAAGATAAATTCAACCATAGACTTATCCCTAGGAGAATTAATTCAACATACATGGCCCATACATAGAGATATGTTATAGAAACATAATTCCACAATTTCACAGTATATGCATGCAACAACTAGCCCTAGTGTAGTGAAAATATCATTATCAATGTATGTGACAGAGTGAAAGAATATATATCATTAAATTTGTACTTACATGTAAGAGAATATATCCAAACACCAATAAAATTTCCAATCAAGAAGCTCCAAGATAAGAAAAGACAATCGATACATCAAAATTCATCCATGCCCTAAAATTCGTACACCAAGAAGGAATAACGAAAATGCCAAGAAAGATACAAGTCCAAAAATCTCATAATTTTTATTTATACTATCCTAATGAGTTCGATTTGCCTATTTGAGCCTAGATTAGCCCATAAAATAAAAAAAATATGCAAATAACTAAAACTTGGTGACAAGCCCACCAAACTAGATCATAAACAAAATAACAAGTCTCTCAAGAGGTCGAACAATTAATAATGCATGTTTTTTGGATCTCTAAGAAGCCTTGTGAATTCAATAAGTGTCAAAATGATGAGTTGGACTTCCAAAAGTAATGGAAAAGGGGTTGGTTCTTTGCTCTCCACATAATAAATCTTTGGTGCTCCCAATGGCTGTGAGGGCACACAAGTGACCTCATGGGTCTCCAAGTAAGTCAAATATGCTTGTAGACCATATTTAAGGGCTTATATGATGGTGTAAGTGATTTCACATCAGCATACAAGTCCCAAGTCATCTGGAAAGTGCATGGTACAACTGTGGGGCTGGTTGGGAAAATGTGAAGGTGCATCTTCCTCGTTAAATAGGTGAATCTCGAGCAATCTTTGAACAACTTTGGGGATCCACGGAGTGTTGGCTACTTCTGTGGAGGACCATAGCTCTCAATGCACACCTTACATGTGCCAATGTATCCCTCTATAGAGTTAGGACCCTATATAGGGAGACCAAACACAAGATGGAGACCACCTGCAATCCTGCATAAGATCCAATGTGTCCCCTAGCCTTCTAGTACAACAAGTCTTCAAGGGAATCAAGTAAAAGAGCTTACAAATAATGGAAAACATGTGGGGACTTCATAACGACACACCCTTCTATAATGGGCTTTGACATGTGCTAATGTCTCCAAGCTCCAAATGGGGTTAACCAAGCATCCCATTAGGTGGTTTATACTTCTAAAGGGGATAGTATGTTCAAGGTACATCCTTTAGAAGGTGGTGGCATGCGATAAGGAGATGAATTGATCTGATAATCACCCTATGAGCGACCTCAGTTGAAAATTTATTAAACAAAAGGTATTACAAACTCATGTGCTGTTGTGTGTTCTGTGTTATTGAAACAACGGATCACTCAGATTGCCAACACACAGACATTTTAAATGGAAAGACAACAAAGAAATGCAGTAAACAATACTAGACACAAACAATTTTTAATAAGGAGTTCACCCTATTCTCCAGGGCTACGTCTCTGATCTAGCTTTAGTGGTGGCCTTATTTTATTGTGTCTTACAACAAAGAATTTAAAATGCAGGGACTCAATATGGGTTCTCCTGACAACATATTTTGCTTGGCAAGGTGGCTCTTGGATTCCCCAAGCCACTTAGAGTTCACAGACTCTTTTTCTACCTACCAGCTCTGTGACCTTTGGTCTACAGTGGAAAGAGCCAATTGTGGTACTCAATCCAGACAGATCCCTCTATGGGAAGGCTCAAATCTTCAATCTCTCTGGTGCTCGATGCTGCCTGTGGTTAGCTCGGCCCTTTGTCTCCTCTGCTTGGCTTTACTTCTCTCTGTGTTTAGTCCTCCTCTTAGGGTTCACTATTCACTGTCTCTCTAGTCGCTCGGATTATTCTCCTAGTTCTCCTCTCTCTCTTTATTCGACTGTCTTTGTTCATGGCTTTAACCAGTCGATCCTGTGCCTATTTGGTTCCTTTCACGCCTACGCCGATTCTCCTCCTACGGCTGTGCTTGGAGTTCCCTGTTCAGCATTAGCATGAATTCTCAGGGAGCACCACATGTCTCCATCTAACTAGTGCTAGCATGCTTCATCGGCTCATTCACTCTTTCTCCACTGTGGCGGTCAATGGATACCAAATCCTTGTTAAATCGCAACTTATTTCCCTATCTATTCCGCTTCTTTCCATCTGGTGCAATATTAGCCGTATGATCTGGGCTCCTCCAGATCCAATGTCGTACGCACGTCGAGCGCGGTCAACTTGCTTGACCATTAATGTGCAATCACGACAGTTTTTCTCTCACCTCCGCTGCCACGTGTCGATTGCTGATTGTGATCGCTTCCTTTTCTCCAAGACCGCTTACCGTTCACGGGCGTCCCAATCAAACTACTGGTTTCCAGGCCATGGGTCCCACCATCGTATGTTGGTGCTTTTTACCTTTTTCTGCCTGTGGTCCTTTGGCTCCCCAACGTGACCGAGTGCTTAAGGCTCCCCATTTCAGCCCTGTTCACCTAGCGATGCATGATTATCGCCTCCTTTTCCCGATCCGGGGCTCCCAGGGGCTATTTTGGTCTCCTGTGCATTCTCCATGAGCCTCGATCAATGCACTTTGATTGAGGTCCTCGTCCTTTCACGCCAGCTTCCATGGCCACTGGTTCAGGGGGTTTTTGATGCTGTTTTGGATTTCATTAAGGATTTGTTTCGTCCCGATACAGTCAAGGTGCTTTGTCAATCATTTATGGATCCGATTCGAATCACGGCCTTCCTACTGAAAAAAATTTTGGACCACCAAAAGTTGGTTTTCTTCAAGCATCGACTAAGTTAGGAAACTGCTATCTCACTTGTCCAATTTCAATCCACTTTGCACTGCTCAACTTCAAACCTTTAAGCCCAATCCTGAGGTACTCCACCTATCCATTGCGTGTCATCCTCACCTTCCTATCCAGCACTGTGTCTTCCTACAACTCATTAAGATATTCAGGTAGTAGGTCATCAACAGAAGGTAATTGACTTTGCTCTTCAGGGTCCTCAATCATTGAAGGCTCAAACAACCTCAAGCAGTCTACATTCACGACTCAGTAGATGTGCATGTAAGCTGGCAGATCAAGGTGGAAGGCATTTTCACCAATTTTCTCAAGTATCCTGAAGGGTCCATACCTAATAGGTTTTAGCTTTTTACCTTCACCTTGCATTCTGTCCTTGCTGATATACAGCCAGACTTGGTCTCCAACTTGAAAACTATGCTCCATCCGATGCTTATCATGCCTAGCCTTGTACTTGGCCTGGCTCTTTTCCAGCTGTTCCTGTACTACCTGATGGATCTCCCGGATCTGTTTAATGAACCTAGTTGCCTTGTCCACATCACTGTGTCCATCAACCATGGTATCTTTACCAAAGACAAAATCCAAAGGGGACCTTGGTATGAAACCAAAACAGGTCTCAAAAGGAGATCTCTCTGTAGAAGAATGTTTGGCTCTATTGTAAGCATGCTGCACATAACACAAGTGTTCATCCCAAAGCTTAGGGTGTTTGCTGCAATATCCTCTTAGTAACTAGATCACAGTCCTGTTAACTACTTCTGTCTGGCCATCTATTTGTGGATGAAAAGTTGTGCTTTTCTTCAACTGGGTGTCCATTAGTTCCCACAGAATGGACCAAAACTTTCCCACAAATCGGGTGTCTTGATTAGATATAATAGAAGTGGGTAGTCCAAAATGAACCCATACATGTTCAAAGAATAATTTTGCAGTTTTTTCAGCTGTAATCTGTTTACTACAGGGTATCAAAATACACATTTTGCTGAACCTATCCACAACAACATAAAAATAATCATGACCTTTCGTAGATTTAGGTAGTCCTCCAACAACATCCATGGAAATGCTTTCGCAAGGGTGAGAAGGAACTGGCAAGGGAGTGTACAAGCCCAGTTTCTATTGTTGGGCTTGCTTTTAGCACACATGGCACACCCCTTTACATATCTAGAAATTTTCTCACTCATTTTCGGCCAATAACAGAACCTTTGCAGCTGTGCAACTGTCTTACTTACCCCAAAGTGACTTGATATCAGAGAAGTGTGTGCTTCCCTAATTATCTTTGCTCTCTCAGTTTGTGGAATGCAGAGTTTCCCACAATGATATAAGAGTTGGTCCTTCACATGATAGTCGAATTCTTCTACTCTTTTTCCTTGACTCAAAGTTACATATACATCTTTAAAGTCCATATCCTGAGCATATTGTTCTATGTAGCTTTCATGCAACACAAAATTATGCTTAAGTATGGTAGATGCATTTATAATGGGTCTAGATAACATGTCTGCAACCTTGTTATGTATGCCCTTTTTATATCTGATGACTAAATGAAACTGTGGTAGAAAACCCATCCATCTGTAATGTTTTGATTGCTGCAACTTAGTTTGGGAGTGTAGATATTGAAGTGGTTGATGATCAGTGTGTATTACTGTCTCTTTGCCCATTAAGTAATGTTTCCACTTTTTCACACTCTGAACTAATGCATACAATTCTTTATCATATGTAGGATAGTTAACCACTGCAGGATTAAAAGTCTCAGAATGATAACATATGGGTTTACCATGCTGGGTCAACACTGCTCCCATGACATAATCACTGGCATCAGTTTGGATCTCAAATGGTCTTTGTAGATCTGGTAGTGCTAGTACAAGTGTTGTACTAATCTTTTCTTTCAAGGTGTCGAAGGCTTTCTGCTGTTTGCCTCCCCACAGAGACACCTTTCTCAATCCTATCAAAGCATGTAAGGGAGCTACAATTGAGGAAAAATTTGAAATGAACTTCCTCCAATATTGTGCTGCTCCTAAGAAGTTTCTCACTTTTGTAGCAGACTTGGGTTTAGGCCAGTTTATGATGACTACCACTTTAGAGGGATCTATTTTCAATTCACCTCCCCCTACTAGATGTCCCAAATAATTTAGAGAGGTTTTGCCAAATTCACATTTGGAGAGTTTAACATAAATGTTTTCTCTTTTCAAAACATCTAATGTATAATTAACATGCTTTAAGTGTTCTTCCCACGTTTTACTAAAAATCAAAATGTCATCCAGATACACAATAAAAAAATCATCAAGAAAAGGTCTAAGTACATCATTCATTAATCTCATGAAAGTAGTAGGGGCATTGGTCAATCCAAAAGGCATAACCAGCCATTCATACAATCCCTGCTTTGTTTTGAAAGCAGTCTTCCATGCATCTTGCTCTGCAACTCTGACCTGATGGTATCCACTGTGCAAATCCAGCTTGGTGAAATAGACAGCTTCCTTCAATTGATCTAAAAGATCATCTATGCGAGGAAGGGGATAACGATTTTTTATTGTTATCTTATTCAGTGCTCGGTAATCCATGCACATTCTCCACGAGCCATCTTTCTTTCTCACCAAAACGATTGGCCACCCACATGATGATGTGCTAGGCCTGATGAACCCTTTCTCGAGCAACTCCTGCACCTGCTTCTTGATTTCAGCATTCTCTAAAGCGGACAACCTATACTTCCCAATGTTAGGAAAAGGAACATCTTGCTGCAAAATAATATCATGTACTATTCCCTTTTTGGGTGGCAGACCTTTAGGTTCTTGAAACAAGACATCATACTCTGAAACAATCTTTTCTATATCAGCTTGTTGATCAGCATTACAGCCCTCAAATACATTGGTTTTATTAGATTTCTTTTCTTTTACAACCATTAGTAATAACTGTTTGCATGAAATTATCATTCTTTTCATCTTTCCTAAGTTTATGAGAGTATAATTATTCTTGAGCTTATGAGCTCTTACAAAGTATTCGATTCCATCTTGAACAAGTAGATACTTGTTCTCATCTCTATAGAAAATAGCCTTTCTATCACACAAGTAAGGGCTTCCTAATACAATTCCACATATATCGAAAGGAATTATGTCTAACTCAACCTCATCTACAAATGCTGACCAAAAAGAAAACTTGAGTTTGCACTGTCTAGTCACTTGTAGTTGTGCTTTATCATTCAACCATCCTAATGGGTATGGTTTCTTATGAAGTGTAGTTGTTAATCCCAATTTCTTTACAATTGCTTCAGAAATTAGATTTACTTGTGAGCCACTATCAAACAAAGTATCATTCTTTTTTTTTTTGGAAATAACTTGAATATGGAAAAGCTCATGTCTTTTTCTCTCATTTTCTTCGTCAATAACAGATTGAGCAGAATTACTAGTAGAAGCTTTAGAATTCTTACCTTTTATACTTGTGGCTGGTATAGTTGTTTTATCTCCTGAGTTTGATCCCAAATATTTTTGAATAGCTGTAGTAGTATTCTTCTTCTTACCTCCAGACTTCTTAGGTCTTAGCTCTCGATGTAGAATTCAACAATGCTCATCATCATGTCCATATTTTTTACAATGAGTGCAGGAAGCTTTGGCTTTCTATGCAGAGTTAGCCTTCCTTGCTTTCCACTTCTGGTTTCTTTTCTCCTTGATCTTGCTTACAATGGGTTGGGATGGTCCCCCAACTTCTGGATTTCCATTCTTTCCTCTAGCTTCTAGATGAGTAGCTTGTACATATACCTCATTTATACTAGTGGGATTAAACATGAGGATGGTATGCCTCATGTAGTTGTGTAGACCACCAATGTACTTCAAAAGAGTCTTTGGTGAGTCTAATGAGATACCCAACATCAATGCTCTCTTTCTGAACTCTTGAGTATACCCTTGCACACATTGCCCTTTTAACTGTCGAAGAGTTTGCCAACTCATCATGGCTTGTTGCATGTAGGCCAATGGGTAGAACTACTTTTTTATTGTAGCAACAAATTCACTCCAGATAAATATGGTCTTACCATGTCCTTTCATATCAGCTTTGGTTCTGCCTTCTCACCAAACCAAGGTAGTGCCTCCTAGGCGTAGGCTTGCTAGCTGAATCTTACTCTTGTCTGAGTCTATGTTCTATACCCTGCAATACACATCAATTTTTCTAATCCAATTGTCCAACTTTCAGCATTTAGCTCTCCATCATATATAGGCAAATCAAATTTAACATCTAGCTTAATCAAAGATGCTTTCTTATTATGCACAAGGGTATTAGGAGGTGTGAGCAAGCTTTCCTCTTTCCCCTTTCCTTTGGAGTGGTCATGGAAATGAGACTCATCTTCTGCTTTATCTTGTTTAGAACCTGACGAATCTTCAACCTTATGCTTTCTAAAGTCCCTATACATTTCTTCTACCATAGACTTTATAGCTAGGAAACTCTCCATGAATTGAGGGTCAGGCCCCACAGAACCTTCCTCTGACATTGTCTTCTGAGAATAGACTCTCCCAATTTCATGATTAGTTTCCACCAACTCTCCTTCTCCTAATTTGAGCTTTGATCTAGTGAGCATTCACAGCTAAACCAACACAAGCTTGTCTAACCTTACAGCCTAGAGCTCTGATAACACTTGATCTGATAATCACCCTATGAGTGACATCAGTTGATATTTATTAAACAAAGGTATTACAGACTCATGTGCTAGTGTGTGTTCTATGTTATTTAAGCAACAGATCGATCAAATTGCCAACACACAGACATTTAAATGGAAATATAGTTGAGAAATACAATAAACAAACACAAAGACACAAGAATTTTAATAAGGAGTTCCCCTTATTCTCCAGGGATACATCTCTGGTTCAACTTTTAATGGTGGCCTTGTTTTATTGTGTCTTTAAGCAGAGAATTACAATGCAGGGACTCAATGTGAGTTCTCTTGAAGCAGGTTTTCTTGGCAGGGTGGTTCTTGGATTCCCCAAGCCACGTGAGTACACAAACTTCTTCTTCCTACTAGCTCTGTGACCTTGTGGTCTATAGTGGAGAGCCCAATCTAGTGCTCAGCCCTGATAGATCCTCTATGGGATGGCTCAGATCTCTGAAGCCTCTAGTGCTCGATGCTGCCTCTGGTCAGCTCGGCCCTTTATCTTCTTTCTGCTTTTTCTTCACTGTCTTCTTTCTCTGTGTATTCCATCCTCCTCTCGGGATTCTGGTCTCTTTGTCTTCTTTCTTCATCTCTTGGACTGTTCTATGACTTGACTTTGTAATTTTTTTATTTTTCATGGCTTTGAAGCCATTCGAAACCATGTATGTTTAGTTCCTCTTCCGCCTCTGTCAATTCGCCTTCTGCAACTGTGCTTGGAGTTCCTTGTCCAGTGTCATCATCAGCACTCAAGGAGAGGCCACATGTCCTCCTTTAAATGGTGCCAGCCTGCTTCGTCGGTTCATTTCTTCAGTTACATCGTGGATGGAGTCTTTCCTCCACCGTGGCAGTCAAACGGATTCCAAATCTTTACAAATTGTGGCATATTCCCTCGTCGATTCTGCTTCCTCCATCGGGTGTGATCTCGACTGTCTGATCTGGGGCCTCTAGATCCGACACCATACACATGTTTCGTGTAGTTGACTTGCTCGACCGTTAGCACTCGATCAACGGCAATTTTATCTCACCCCCACTTGCCACACGTCGATCGATGCATGGAATCACTCCACTCTCATCCAAAACCACTTACCGTTTGAGGGCACCTCGATCAATACCGCCAATTTTTCCAAAGCGCGGGTCCTGCCTTTGTACTTTTAGTGCTTTTCGCTTTTTTTTTGCCTGCAGTTCTCCAGCTCTCAACGCGACCAAGTGCTCGAGGCTCCTCCATTTTGGCCCTGTTTGCCCAGCGGTCGCATCAAAATCCACCTCCTTTTCCTGATCCGGGGCTCCTAGGGGCTACTTGACCTCCTCCGCAGTCTTCATGGGCCTCGGTCAGCGCACTTTGACCGAGTTCCTCGTCATTCCATGCTGGCTACCATTGCCACTGGTTCAGGGGTGTTTTTGGGCGCGGTTCTGAATTCTTTAGAGATTTGTCCCGACCTGATACAATCATGGTTCTTTAAAAGTCTTTTATGGATCCAATTCGGATCATCAGTGAAGCAAATATGAAAGCAAGGTAAGGCTAGAACATGATCACACACTCAGAACAACTGAAGACATAAAATTGAACACTCAACAATCATAAACAACATGGTCCCTTTAATGTGACAACAAAACAATATTCTCCTCCAATTGCGACACATAAATACACTTTGTGACCACAATGACGACGCTATTGAAAATATGCTCAAGGCATGGGGAATATGTCTACTACATATATTTACAATGAATAGAACATAGTAGTGTAGGAGAATGCATTAGAACTATTCTTCAAGGATGTACAATTGACTCCCTTCGACTAGATGTGACACTTAAGATACACTTTATGACAACAATGACGACACTGGTACAAAAATGCATAATACTTTGGGAATGGGTCTAATACATGTGTACATGGAAAAATGGGACCCATTGACAGAAAATGTTCCCCTTAAAATGAACCATAGCTCCTCCTTTTGTGATGTACGGAATTTACCATGCCAAAAGATGACACTTTGTAAAGTGAGATAAAAATGCAAAGGATGTTAACAAAAACTTAAAGAAACTGAAAGTGACACATTTAGTGAAGCATATATGAAGCCAAGGTAAACCTAGAACATGATCACACACTCAGAACAACTGAAGACATAAAATTGAACACTCAACACTCATAAACGACATGGTCCCTTTAATGTGACAAAAAAATAATACTCTCCTCCAAGTGCGACACATAAATACACTTTGTGATGAAACTATTGAAAATATGCTCAAGGCCTGGGGAATATGTCTCCTACATGTCTTTACGATGAATAAAACACAATAGTTCATGAGAATGCATTAGAACTATCCTTCAAGAATGTACAATTGACTCCCTTCGACTCGATGTGACACTTAAGATACACTTTATGACGACAGTGACGACACTAGTATGAAAATGCATAATACTTTGGGAATGGGTCTAGTATATGTGTACATGGTAAATTGGACCCATTGACAAAAATTTTTCTACTTGAAATGAACCATAGCTCCACTTTTTGTGATGTACGAAATTTCCCATGCCAAAAGATGACACTTTGTAAAGTGAGATAAAATTGCAAAGGACACTTACAAAAAATTAAAGAAGCTGAAAGTGACACATTCCAGAGAAAATATAACATGACAATGAAACTTTTTAAAGTGAAATCAAGACAAAAGAATAGGCATGAATGGGAAAGAAGCACTTGCGAAAACAAAGGTGTGCCAGAGAAATAATTGAGAAAGCTCGTCCAAAATAGAAGTACAATTGCAATCAAAGTGAGGGAGAATGTCAATGGAAAGTGTGCACTAACTATAGACATGTGTTGTGTAGTACATTGTGCTTATAGATTGCATAGTCAATGTCACAAGTGATTGTACAAGCCTTATCTTCAAGAGGTGCACACTGCCTATGTAAGGTTGCATCGAAGGAAGCTCACTTGTGAATTATTCAAAAACTGAGCATGCATAAGAAAGTGACCTTTACACTTAGAAGAAGACTCAATAATTTACAAAACATTAGATGACCACGAAGTGACCATATAGATACAGATCACATCCTTAGTATGCTCCAAAATTTAAGTCTAAAGAAAATTTTAGAGGGTGTTTTTTGCATTGACAACACTTATGCAGGGGATTCATGTTCTTGAGTGTTATTTTTTTTTTTAATGCCTTGTAATCAATATGCATTTACTAAGTCCCATACTTCTTTGGCACAATGAGGATGGGTGATCCAAAGGTGAGGCACATCGTCGAGCGACACCTTGTTCTAGTAGTTGTTCCAACTGCTTCTTCATCTTGTTTGCCTCTATAATGGACTACATATGTATCCTAAATTTTTGTAACAAGAAATCTAGCAATAATTGGATCTCGTGCTCCACTTCCCTCTTGGGTGATAGCCCTTTAGGATCCTCAAACACATCCAAGTATGCCTTTAGAAAGTCTTCCATTTTTATTTTATTCCTTAGTCACCCCTTCAAGGATAACTTAGCTCTCATGAACTCTTCTACAGAGTGATTTTCTCTTTAAAATGACAAAACATATTTCTTGTTAGAATTCATCAACTTTTTGGATTGGTTTGAACTTACTAGAAAGATCTTTGGATTTCCCTTTTTGACATTGATGATGAAGAATTTTTCATCCCTGATGAGCTGATATTAGTTGGATTTATTCATAAATATCACACTCACTTGTACATGTAAGGATTCCCAAACACAACCCCACATACATCAAGTGGAACTACATCCGATTCTACTTCATCAATAAAATCAACTTTAATTGAAAATTTGATCCTTCTCTCTTTTTCTACATTTATGTTTGCCTTCTTATTGACCCAACCCAATGGATATGAGCTAGGATCATCATAAGCCTCTATTCCTAGTTTCTTGACCACATTTATTACTATTATATTTTCCTATGGCCTTGAGTAGAATAGAGTATTAATTTCCATCTTCTTGACTTGTATCTTTATATGGAATATTTTGGTAAGTTCCTTCTCTTAATGTTGCCAAAGACTACTTAGATTCAACCCCTTCTACACTGATCTACATACAATTTTCTCATCTACGTCTCAATTGCTTTCCCCCTGATTACTCAAATCTATGGGCATGAGAATTTTTTATGATCCTTATGCCTTAAAAATGATAAGAACCTAATAATTATAGTACTCTTTAGGAGGGAAATCTCCTTTTACATTGAATACAATTTACAAAAGAAAATATTTGATTATTCTAAGACTAGGTCTCCTTCGTGTATATTGTAGTGTATATATAGGAGACAAGGGGTACAAATATAATAAAACAGGAATATGAGGGGTTCTTTCCTACATAAGAATATAGAAATAGAAATGTAATCATTCCATATCCAGGGACTAATAAGGGGTTTTATGGTTAATATGGGCCTTATATAGTGCTTAACATTCCCCTCCACTTCAAACAAGTCTTCCCCTCAACACATGACTAATGGCTAGTGATTCTACATTAATACGTCATATTCCCATGTCATCTCTTCTATTTGTAGGTTTTTTTGTTTGATGATGTACTCCATAATTGCTAGGTTACTGGGTTACTTAATCCTTGTTTCAATGATTGTTTCTACTTCTAGTATGGTTTTCCCTTCTTCATTTATTTTTGGTACAATTGCCAACTACAAATGAATAACATGGTCATGATATTGATTAGATGAAAGATCCTTAAGCATTAAACTAAATACATTGGGATTATTATTGATTTATGGAGATCCCTTGACACAGATGATATTGACGCTTGACGATTTAGGGAGCATAATTTTTCCATTACACCCTAGTGCCCATTTTTGAGTAATTTTCTCATATTGTTAGAGCTTATCACTTTACTGGGTTTCCGTTGGATACTTCTACACTCAATTTCTTTTCCTTTTAAGGTAAATAATATGAATAGATCTTGAATATTAAAGGTCATTGTTCCTAATGATTATAACTATTAGACCCCTAATACAACATCATCACCACCCATTTGTATTGCAATCATGGTATTTTCCAAAAAATACTCCTCCATATTGAGCTTAATACTATGACACTTCCCTGCACAATTTATGGTGTCTCCATCTATAATCGTTACATGAAGCTTTGGTGCTAGATATATGAAACAATGAAAAAGTGATGATAATTTGTAATTGATGAAGTTATGGGTATTACTCGAATCAATCGACATTGTCACCTTTTTCATTTTGATATATCCTTCTATCTTAAGGGTTTGTGGAGTATTGATTCCAATTGATGCATGAGAGGGTATTGTTGGAGTAGTCTAGTCTAGCTCTAAATATTTTGATGGGACCAATTCTTGATCTTCTTCATCTTCAGAGTATATTTATAATCAATTCTTCTCATCACATAATGCCTCTTACTGTACTTTCTATTATAGTTGAAACATAGTGCCTTTTCTCTTCTTCCATCAATTTGTTAAGGAGTCAACCTTGTAGGTTTAGGAGAGGGAGCATGATCTTTGCTATAATTATTAGTGACTAATTTTCTAGTGGCCATATTTTTACTTTCAACTTACCTTGCCAAACTGAAAGCACGCTTTAGAGATTTAGGTTCAAAGAGATGCACCTCATGTTGGATGCTTTCCTTTAAAGTTCCCATGGACAGGTATAACATATTATCATATGAAATATTCTTTAACTTGAGACTCAACTTTTGGAAATTTTAAATGTGCTCTATAATTCAAATTGTTTTTCTAATATTTACCAATTGATCGAAGAATGTATTTCTCTTATATTGCTATAATGTGCTATTAACTCCTCTATAGAAATGGACGAAGATATAACAGAGCCCTTTTTCCTTTCATAAATCAATTGATACCGTATATGTTGGTATTTTTCCAAAATAATTGATGTGATATTTATTTGTTATAAGGATGCCACCCATTGTCAATCAAAGTATTACTCCATCTGAAATATCCATGTTATTGGATCATTACTAACAAATGTCCTCATATCGATCTTCAAAATGTAGTAGTTCCTTGGTACTGACTTGAAGACTCGATGATGTGGATCTTGGATTGAAATTTCATGATTATGGGTTTCCTGATTAAACATTTTTCCCTCCAATTGTGATAACATAATCCTCATATGAAATTAATTCTCAACATCACGCTTCTCCTTATGTTGATGATTTCCTTGTATCTCCACATCTATCTTAGGAAGATCCTTTAATAGATTTTTTTTCAATTCTTTTACTTCTTCCCTGAAGGATTTTTGCATTTCTTCATTGTTTCTATTCATCTTATTTTCTATTTCTCTTTTAACATTTTCTGAAGAACGAGATAAATCCACATTTTTCAACATACTAACATCTATTTCATTAAATTTATTCTATAATTGAGATAACACAAATTCTAAGTCTTCACTTTCTTCATGAGTTAAGGATGAGCCTCTAGTAGATTTAATTGGAGTAGTAACTTTCTTTGAAGGCATATTGGAAATAGTAATAGTACTCCTCTTTATCATAATTTTCAACCACCAAATAAAAGGGATCTTTTAATCAACAATTAGGTCACTTTTAAATTATGTACCTTAATTTGGATAAAATTTGAATTGATGGAGTTTTTCTTGCTATATCTCTAATATTTGAGCCCTTCCAGATATGAAAATTTGTTTTGTAATACTATTATATATATTTTCTACAATTCCATGAGTGTGACTATAATTTGATTTGCCGAATGAAAGTTATAGTAACTTTCCCTAAACATTTTTATTTTTGACATCTTCCAATGAGCAACTTGTATAGCATGCCATGTGTCCAATTATTCAAGTATCTTTTCGAAATTTGTTTTTGAGGAACTTATGTTTGTCTCCTAAACTTTATGAATATTTCATAGACTAAGAAGTCTTAGACAGGAATATATAGAAAGCGTACTCGTTTAAAATTTATTTCAGGACTGTTCACAAACCATAACTTGCACATGGTCTAACTCTGAAAGTATAGCGACCCCAATTTTGAAAATTGAACCAGATGTTCCTTGAGATTTATCCTTAATATGG
>APFE030625711.1:0-11875 GCA_000404065.3 Pinus taeda | reverse complement strand
ACACACCAACTAGGAATTTTTCCATGTCTTCGTTGGGGTGGTTTTGATCAAATTTGGCCTAGACTACGTGTACTTTATAAGGATCTCGGCCTATAGCCTCTAAGCCCACATATGCATTATATGCAAATATGCAAGAGTGCTACCTCTCCCAATCTTAGATACGTCTAATCCTGGCTTGATTTTACGCATCTGCATGTTGATATATGTGGCCTTAGCAATACAGTAGCCAGAGATTTCAAACATTTCTATGCAAATAATTAATCATAGATAAATATTGTGCATCTCTTCAAACTAAGCCAACTTAGGTTGACCACGAGCCCAAAAATATACACAAGAAATAATCCATTCCTTTGAAATTGCTGCACCAAATATTGACATTCCTCATTCAAGCGAGAAACCAACACTCTTAAGGGTTAATAAGACATTAATTCAGCACTGTAAACAGGGATATGATAGTTTCATCCAGAGAGACATGAAATTATACTTATCTTATAAGAGATCTGGCAACTGAGAGTGGGAGTCTAACTCTCCTCCCAACCATAGATAAGCTATAACCACAATCACTTGTAATTGTCAACCTTGAGCTAGATTATAGTGCTTGAGGTCAAGTGCCTTTGAGGTGAAACTTTAACTAATATGGATAACTGAAACATGATGTCGTGAGGCCACTCTGCCTTCATCGACTAGCTATAGAAGCTTCCACTTAGCCTTTCCATATTCTTCAAACAAAATCAACACCCATACTAAGATACCATAGTACAGAGAGTTTCAACTCACTTTTAGGAGAAGGGAGTCCACATGAAGGGAAGGCTCATCAATAGATAATCTATTGATGGGTAAAGAGATCACCTCTCCATGTGGTTCATCAATGATTCAAGCACCTAAGATTTGGCGCCAAGGCAACTCCTCGTGGTTCATTAGGCCTCACAAACACGTGATTGTCTCTTCCCAATCCAATAACTTCATCAATCCACAAGCTTCCACTGGGTTATTAAGCCTTGCAGGCAAGCCACTCCTCTCTATAATGGTTCTGCCTTGCAAGCCTCTCTCTGAGGGTTCCCTAATTGGTTCACATTCTACAAAGCTTGATTTTTGCAAATTTTGATCATTTCTCTCTCTGCGTTTTCACCTCTACTCTTGGAGGAATTTTCCTTGTAGTACTTTGCACCATTTCTTCCACTATGTATGCATTTGAGAGAATGAATTCCCCTCCCTTCAATGCATATGCGTTTTTTCTTCTTCTTTTTGTGCTTTATCATTGTACATGAGAAGGCAAGGGTCTGCTCGCCCCTCCTCGCAAACTTGGTTGTCATCCCCCAATAGACAAACTGCCTCTCTTTTCCCAAGGCTTCATGCAGTCAACTTCTAAACAACACAACCCATTCCTGTTATTCAACTTTTTTGTCCTATTTGCTTGATGTTGAAGCTTAAGGACACTTGGGTCTGTCCTTTTTCTTTTTCAATTAATGTAGTACCCAGTTGGCCCATTAAACCTCTCAGCCAACTAGGACTAATATTTAAAACAACCCAGTCTCAAGCAATCTCCTTCCTCAAGCTATCTGGAATCTATGTCCCGTTTTATCTCAACCTTTTAATTAATTACAATTATTTATAATGAGGGAATATTAACAAGGGGATGTCATAATATCCTCCCCCTTGGTGGGAACACCGTCCTTGGTGTTCAATAACCACATATAAACAAAACATGCTTTAGAGCAAGCATTGTTGATATGGAGCTTTATACACAAAGCTCTATACAACGTTTACATTGTATTTACATTTGCTTTACTCAACAAAAAAGAAAGGGTATGTTGAATGCATCTGGTTAGACATTTCCCATGTGGATTCCTCGGGCCTAAAGTGCCTCCACTACACATTGACTTGTTTTATTGCTCGATTTCGTAGCATGTGTTGCCTCCAATCCAAGGTGCATATATGTTCCAGTTGGAACTCTTCCTCTGGTTCTATTTGTAACACAAACCAATCAATTACATGATTAGCATCCTACACATATCTTTTACGCAATGAAACATGAAAGACATCATGAACAGTTATTGTTGGTGGCAAGGCTAGCCTATGGGCCACTGAACCTATTTTTTCAAGCACTTCAAATGGCCCACAAAACCATGGTGCCAACTTAGCACATGACCCAAATTTTAGGGAGCTCTTCTTGGGTCTAATTCGCAGAAAAAACATGTTTCCCAACTTGGAACTCTTTTTGTACTCTATGTTGGTCCAAATAGCTCTTTTGCCTATCCTGTGCCACTTTTAAATTTTGTTTAATAGCTTGCATTTCCTATTCCATGTCCTTTAACGTATCAGACCCAATAAGGACCCTATTCACCAGATCATTCTAGTTGATAAGAGTATTACAACTCCTCCCATAGAGTGCTTCAAATGGTCTTGTCTTCAGCGGTTTCTAATACCCATTTCTATATGCAAATTCCATAAGTGGAAGGTATTATTACCACTTCCTTGGTTGGTGCATCACATACATTCTTAGCATGCCCTCAAGAATTCTGATTGTTCTTTGTGTTTTCCCATCAGTCTGAGGATGGTATGTCGTACTAAAGCCAACTCTGTTCCCAAGCCTGCAAATAGTTATCTCCAATTTTTATTTTTATTTTATGTAAACTTGGCATTTCTATCAGAGATAATGTTCTCAGGAACTCCATGCAATCTCACAAACTCCTTAATGAAAACTTGAGCTACCTCACTTGTTGAATTTGAGGACTTGACATATACAAAGTGAGCCGCTTTGCTCAAATTATCAACCACTGCCATGATTGCATTATGTTGCTTAGAATCCTTTGAAAACCCTGAAATAAAGTCCATGTGTATCACTTCCCACTTCCATTCTATAATAGGAATACGTTGCAATAAACTAGCTAGGTTCTTGCACTCAACCTTTACTTCCTGACAATATATGCACTTGGAGATGAAATCAACCACCTCCCTTTTCAAACTGGGATTTGTTGGGTAATTTAATTGGTGGTTAAGTTACTTCATTAAATTATCGATGAGGGTTTGTGAGCTTGTTAAGTATACGTGCACCATATACACTAGCACATCTATTTTTATTCAAAGAATATTACACTAATCACAAATGGAAATTAAATATTTTTATGACTATATCTCATTAAGCACACACACATGTTTTGTTTAAAAAGGCCAATTCAAAGCTGAAATGTAAATGATTTTTTAAAGCAAACTATGTTTTGTAAATGATTGAAAACTATTCTATTGCATAGAAAGTTAAAATCTATTCTATTTGAACAATGAAAGGGAATTTAAACTAATTGAATTGAAAAGGAAATTTATTCTAGAAATCTTTGAAACAGTTATATTCTAAAGCAAGATTATGAAACTTGAAATAAATCTATTCTAAAATACTGGAAAGGAAATCTAGCTATCAAATTGAAAACATGGCTATTCTACAAAACCTGAAAATGAAACTATTCTAAAAAGAAATGATAAAAAAGCAACGAATTGTTGATAGGATTTCAAGTGAAAAAGCCTTCAAAGATTACTAATGTGCACATTCAGAACCATAACTAATCATATCATCTAAATATAAATCTAAAACTAAGCACAAAGGAAAAGTTTTTATTGTTCTTTATTTTATTTCCAAGCGCTTGACCTGCAAAGAACCAAAAACAAATAAGTATAATTCTAATTGAAAACAAAGCATTGAAGAATTTAACTGAATTAAAGCAAACTCTAATATAGTCACAGAATGTAAGGAATGAAATCAAAAGCATAAAAATAACTATACTCTCTCGTAACTCCATGAGGGCCACTCCTATTGAGTGCGAGATGCTAAGAATTCAGATCACGAGACTATAGGTTGCTAGCACAATCACAATTATGCCATGAGAACAGAGTGTTTGTATTACTTAAAATGTAAAAACAAACTCTTTTATGGAGAACTATAACAACAATTCGAACTTAATGTATATTAACTGTCTTTTTCTTCCAAAACGAAGCATTTCATAATGTCTCCTGAATAACAACTTAAGAAACTAACGCCTAGAAATGAGTATTGAATTCAACGCTTGGGTTTTCAAGTCAAAATAGGAATTATGTTCTCATGATTCGCTATTGAAGGAGCGAATCATGAGAAAATTCTTTATTGACACATCATCAGTTGAATCATAGTCTTCCAGATCTTGTTGGCCTAATATTTTCCATGCTCTCTTGATGGTAGTGTTGGTTCCTTGACACTCTGAAAAAATAGTGCTCCATGGCTATGTTGACTTCTAGTTTAACCAATAAGATTAGCTCATCCTGTGAGCTTCCAGTTGTGATGAGTAGGTGGATGTCCATGTAGGCAACATTTGGCAATTGTTCATGTCTTGGTTATCCTTTAACATGTGCTAACCTCGAGAAATTAGGATTTGGATGCAGAAATTCAAGTTAGTTGTAGAAAGTACATAATTCGGCAGCTATAGCATAGTTTAAACCAAATTCATAAAGAAAACATAGACTTTGATCTATTGATGGAAAATTACCTTTTTATTAACATTTGCATGACCTGGATGACCTTCAAGATGGAATGAAGTGAAAAACATGTAACATAATGGATGAAAAAAGGCAAAATGGATTGTCAAAAGAAAGACAATTCATAGGCTCAACACGCCAATAATAAAATTTCTCAATGGCTGATAACGTGTTTTAATAACCCGGGTGGCTAAAATATGGATTTACATGAAACTTGGTTAGTATGAGTTTCTTCAATTTGTTGCTATTTGGCACATAGATTTGATTTTTTAATCTAATCAACCCATCATTTGTATGGCTATATTCCTTATCCTTTTTACCTTCACATGCTTGTTGCACTTTCTCTTTCGGTCACTGATATTTTTCATCCTACTCCCCAACATTGTTTATCCTTTCTTCAAGATTAGTACCATAGGAGCTTATGGCTACTATATGATGTATTTTCACCCTCCTGCTGAGTGCATCAACAACTTTGTTCTCCTTACCTTTTATATATTTGATATCAAAATCAAATTCACTGAGTGTGGCCAACCATCTAGCTTGCATTTCATTTAACTTGGGTTGTTCAAACAAATATTTCAGCCCTTCATGATCAGTTGTTAGAGTATACCTTATGCTAAGGAGGTGGTGCCTTGACATTTTCAATGCATGGATGATGGAAGACAATTCCAAATCATGAGGTACATAGTTTTTCACATGCTCATTTAATTTTTAGGATTCGTAATAGACCACTTGGCCTTCCTACATCAAGATTTTGCCAAGTCCTTCCTTGTAGGAATCCATGTAAGCCACAAAATCCTTTTCTAGGCCTTCAATTCTTAGTACTAATGCATTGGTTAACAACTACTTCAACTGGTCAAAGCTTGTAACACAATGAGTTGTCCATTCAAACTTCTTCCCTTTCTTTTGCAATGTAGTAATTGGGTGGCTAATCTTGGAGAAGTTCTTGATGAACCTCATGTAATGTAACACCCTCCTCCCACATTTGCCCAAGGTCACTGGTCCACTGGGGTAAACGTGTGACGAAGAGTTACTATGATATGATTAAACTCCCCATTTACTGTTAAGGAAGTGGAATCGACACACCAAAAACCAAATCGACCTTCCTTAGGAGCTACAGGACCCCTCAAGGGCTAACCAACCACTCTAGGTGCCAACCCCTGAGTTAACTTGCTTTTTACTGACCTATACCCCTAATTGCTTCCATGAAAATCCCCATGTGACTAAAAGCCTCCAGTTGCTCCCACAACAAGGCCTCCATGCGACTGTAGTATTTTTCAGGTAGTTTTGTGTCAATGACCCTGAAATATGAACCATTTTTCAGGGATAGGACTCAAGCCTTTGCCCATAACTTGATGAAATTCTCAGAAATGATAAATAACAAGAATACAAGGCCTCTAATGCAAAACTTGAACCAGGAACTGACCAAACTCATCCTAACCATGACACACATTTCGTCAAACACATCATAAACATGTAATGTATAGGTCATAAAAACACATATGAACATGGGGACCTCATACTTACATGAGATTCGTTAAGAAGGTTTGAAGCCCTCTCACAATAACTGAATTATCATCTATTAGGTCATCCATTCATTAACATTTCATTTACTAATCAAAACATGATGAGATCCATAATTCAAGTCTGTCACAAACCAAGGCTTATAACCAACAGAATAACAATGATAGAACAATCATCAAAGCCACATAATAACAAGCACATTTACTCGTGAAATACAATAGGGAAAGATATTTTATTAACATATGCAAAAGCCAACCAAGTTAAGGACTTCCATGTACCACTTGACCATAGATTGGGCTAAACCAAATCTTTCTTTCAGCCAATCACCCTTGTGCTATATTCCAAGCATGAATGTGGGACTCACAACAAAATCGACCAGAGCTTCCTTAGGCTTTATCATATATCTCGCCAATACTGGTCAAGGATTCCTAGGCTTGAAACCTATTGAAAATGTAAAAAGAAAATATTGTTTTGACTATGCCTTGGTCAAACTAGATTAAAATTTGAATTTCTATTTCAGAGGAATACTTGGAGGTAGTTAACTGAGGTGACATGGCTCTTGTCACTAAGTTAACTCAGTAAATTCGAGTTCGAGACACTTGAGTTAAGTTCTACATGATTGATTTATAATTTGTAGCAATCTATTTCAGTTAATTTGAGTTATTGTCAGTTTAAGTACTTCTAACTATCACAAGAACTAGTGGACGTCAAGTTGTGGAAGTAGAACTTAAACCACACTTAGTGATCAACCAATTAACTGATCAATCAACCCAAAATAATTGTTGCATGCAGAGAATTCAAGTTACCCAGTTAAGATGGAGATTCTAAGGTAGTGTACTATCAGTTGTAGCATATTCCCATGTGTATAGGTGGTGCATGCAGTCATAGATTGAGCTAAGGTTATTGTGCAATTATTTTGTGTGAAATTCCTGAAAAAATAGGGGTAATTTCCTAAGGGAGCAACATAAGGAAATAAGAGCTTAGGAAGGCTTGAAATTGGTTAAGTGTTGGGCCAAGTTCAGTAAGTCAGGCAGAGGGATAAACTATACACTTGCAGGGTGTGCTCAGGCTTGAGCAAGCATTGCATTTCTTCTTTATTCTTTGATTAATGCAATATTGATAGTAAGGGGTTTTGAGAAGTTTCTTTCCCCTAGATAAAATCCTTGTGAATCTGTGATGTTTCCTTTTGCATGTCTCTGATTCTTGTTTTAGATGGTGAATTAGCTTCTGCAAATCAGTAGAGTATCTTCAAGTCTTGTGATTTAGAAAATTCCATTAGAAGTATTGAATCTACACATTAATTTATACATGGTATCAGAGCTGGAATCATTGTAGAGCATAGATTTCGAAGTTTTCATTGTATTAGGTTTGAGATTACACATCAGGTTGCAAGTTTTCCTCAGGATTGAGAAGATGGATTTCAATGGACTAAGGCTCAAGTATGCCCTTGAGGGAAGCTAAAATTATGTTGCATGGAGGCAGTACTAGAGGATAATGGGTTGAAGGAATTCATCATTAATTATATTATGAAACTAGCAGCAGTTGATGCTCATAATCTAGCAGATTGGAAGAAGTGCGTTGTCAAGGCGAGGAGGATAATATTGGAGGAACTAAGAATCCCCACAGGAAAGAGAATTTGTATGCAATGTGGCAAGTGCTGACATATTTTTTCCAAAATAGTAGTGACCACAAGAAATTGGCACTCAAGGACAAGCTTCGAAATATCAAGATGCAGAGGAACGAGACCATTCCATAGTACCTAAGTAGGTTCACACAGTGTCGTGATGAACTTGGTCAAGTTGTTGTTACTGTAGCAGAGGATGATTTGGTGAGCCTGACCCTTCTAGGCCTTCCCAAGAGTTGGCATAACTACCAAGATTTGGTGAACGGGAGGGAGAAGCTAAAAAATTAGGAACGCCTTTGGTCCGATTTGGTGTAGGAAGAGATAAGGCAGAGCACCAGAGACGGGACCTCATCCAAGGGTGGGGATGAGGAGAAATGTTCCTTGGTCAGAAATTCAAAGAAAGGGAAAGGGAAGAAATCCCAATCCAAAGAAAATTTGAATCAAAGGGGAAAGAAGAAAGACTTGTCCAGAATCAAGTGCTTTCATTGTCATGAATTCGGGCACTATGCAACAAATTGTCCACAAAAGAAGGCAAACAAGAAGACCGTGGGAGGAGCAACAAGTGAAATCTTGGCTTCATAATTCTAACTTGATTTTACCCTCATTGCATGCATGACAAGCATAGTGATGGGTAGTGTGTGGTATCTGGATAGTGGTGCCTCATTCCACATGACAGGAAACAAAGAATTTTTCAGTGACTTGGAGGAGAAGGATCTCTAGATGCACATCGAGATGGGAGATGATGGAAGGTATAACGCGACCAATATTGGTACAATTACTTTTCAGAGGGAGTCTCGCTCCCCTCTAAAGCTCAAGAATGTGATGTTTGTACCAGGTCTGAAGAAGAATCTAGTTTTTGTAGTTGTGTTGGAAGATCATGGCTACGATGTGATATTCAACAAAGGAAAGGATTTCTTGAAACACATCACCATGGGACAAGTGAAGCAAATCAGGGCTTGAATAAAGAACCTCTACAAATTGGATGTGGGAGATTGTGCAGCATTGAGCACAAAAGCAGAGAAGGTGCAGAGCAGAGATGTCGACGAATTATTGCATAGAAGACTTGGCCATTTGCATCATGGAGCTTTGAAGATCATGCAACATATTTCTACAAGCCTCCTCAAAGGAGCATTAGAGCAGTGGGATACATGCAAAGGGTGTACGTTGGGGAAGTACACAAAATCCACCTTCAATGATCAGGACAACAAGGTGCATGCAGTCCTTGAAAGGATCCACTCTCATGTTTGTGGAACCTTCTCAACAACCTCCACTGTTGAGCACGGGTATTATGTTATATTTGTAGATGATTTCTCACAAAAGTGTTGGATTTACTTCATGCAGAAGAAAGACCAAACATTATCCAAATTTGTTGAATTTAAAGCACTTACTAAGAGAGAAACTGGCAAGAAATTGAAGGCTCTCAGGAGTGATAATGGAGGTGAGTACGTGTTGAATGAGTTTAAAAAAAATTGTGCAAAGGAAGGCAATTGACAATAGTTAATAACACCCCATAACCCACAACAGAATGGGGTGGATGAGGGGAAGAACAAAAGTATTATGGGAGAAACATGGGTGATGTTGCATGACAAAGGCCTATTGCTTCAATTGTGGGTTGAAGCATGCAACACAATAGTCTATTTGCAAAACAGGGGTCCTCACAAGATTCCTGGTAGGAGTACACCAGTGTTCAATGACACCTACAACCAACAAGACCACTGAAAAATCAAAACATACTTCCCATGGAGCTTTATAACTTAGCTTGATGCAGTATTTATAATGATTGTCCTACTGAAAGAAAAACCAACATGACAGCCATATCGCTTATAAGAGATTTATAACACAACTCATAGTGTTATTTACATCCATATACATATATACATATACCAAAATTGCTTTTCCTTAACTGACAATCAAGGAAGGATACATAGCTCGCATCTGATCAACCATCTACCATGTAGCTTCATCGAGCCCAAAGTGCTTCCACTGCACTTTAACTTGCTCGATTGCTCGATTCCGGAGCATGAGCATCTTTCTCTGCAAAATACACTGAGGTTTTGGCTGGAATTCTCCTTCTGGCTCCACCTACAATACATACCAATCAATAACATTCAACGTCCTTTACATATATTTTAAGCAATGAAACATGGAAATCATCATGGACTTTCATTTTTGGAGCAAGTGTAAGTATGTAGACCATTGGTCCACTTAAGGATCTCAAAAGGTCCACAATACCGAGGTGCCATCTTCACACATGACCCAATCCTGAAGGAGCTCTTATTGGGCTTGATGCACAAGTACATGCGTTCCCCAGCTTGAAATTCCTTAAGCAACCTGTGTTGATCTGCATAAATTTTTTGCTTGTCTTATGCTACCTTTATATTCTTCTTGATAACCTGCATTTCCTATTCCATCTCTGCCAACATGTCTGGTCTTATCAATACCCTTTTCATTGGATCACTCCAACTAGTGGGAGTATTACAACTCCACCCATAGAGTGCCTCAAACAGACTCATCCGTAGTGACTCCTGACACCCATGGTTGTAAGAAAACTCAACCAGTGGAAGATACTCTTCCCACTTCCATTGTTTATGCATCACATAAATCCTCAACATGTCCTACAATATCATGTTGATCTTCTTTGTCTGTGGATGATAAGTTGTGCTAAAGGCCAAATTTGTACCCAAACTTGCAAATAACTCTTTCTAGAACTTGGAAGTGAAGTTAGCATCCCTATTTGACACAATATTCTTTTGAACACTATGCAACATCATTATCTCCCTGATGAATATTTGTTCTACATCACTAGTTGAATACATAGACTTCACTGGAATGAAGTGTGCTACCTTTGTCAACCTGTCCACCACAACCATGATGGAATTATGTTGTGTAGATGTCATCGGCAAACCTATAATGAAATCCATGGAAATTACCTCCCATTTGCACTCAAGAATCAAAATCGGTTGTAGTAATCCTCCTAGATACTTACACTCTGCTTTTACATGTCGGGAATCCAAGCATCTAGCCACAAACTCTGCCACTTCCTTCTTCATATTAGGCCAACAGTGGAACTTGTTCACCATCATCAATGTCTTCTGGTATTCTAGCTTACCTAAATATGATTTAGCACGAAATTATAACATGATAAGCTTCTTGAACTCACTATTGTCCAACACATAAATCATGTTCCTAAACCTGATCAAACCATTTGATGTGAGAATATAGTCCACATCTTGATCACCTATATCCCGCTGTAACCTGTGCTTAAGCTCCCTATACCTGTCATCTTGCTGACCCGCCTGCAATATCCGATCTTGTAAATCCGTCCCATATAAAATCATAGTTGTAATGTGATTTACCTATACTCTTCTGCTAAGAGCATCTACAACCATGTTTGCCTTTCACTTAATGTACCTGATCTCGAAATCAAATTCACTGATGGTGGCCAACCATCTAGCTTGCCTGGAATTCAGATTCGATTAGTCAAACAAGTATCTCAGTCAACTGTAATCTCTCATCAGTACAAATCTCTTTCCCAAAAGATAGTGCCTCCACATATTTAATGCATTAATGATCGCTGCCAACTCAAGATCACGCGTAACATAATTTTTATCGTGCTCATTCAGTTTCCTTGATTCATAACATACCACCTGTCCCTCCTGCATCAAGACTCCACCAAGTCCTCTCTTGCAAGCATCTATATACACCACAAACTCTTTATCTGGATATGTGATCTTTAGAACTGGAGCATTTGTCAACAATTGTTTCAACTACTCAAAACTTTTACACATTCCTTTGTCGATTCATATTTCTTGCCTTTTCGCTGCAATGATGTGATAGGATATGCAATCCACAAGAAATTTCTAATGAACCTCTTGTAGTAACCTGCTAACCCCATAAATGACCTTACCTTGTCCACATTCCTAGGAGTTTCCCATTCCATTATAGCTCTTATCTTTTTTGGATCCACTGTTATGCCTTCCTTGGAAACAACATGTCCCGAGTAATGCACCTTTGTTTGAAAGAAACTGCATTTGCTAACCTTGACATACAACTAATGTTCTCTTAGCAATCTCAACACTGCTTCTAAGTGTTCGACATGTTCTTCCTCATTCTTAAAATATATCAATATATAATCAATGAACAGGATAACAAACTTGTCTAGATAAGGATGCAACACATTATTTATCAAGCACAAAAAAAGTAAATGGAGCATTAGTTATACCAAAA
>APFE030625704.1:152752-193226 GCA_000404065.3 Pinus taeda | reverse complement strand
TCTAATGCCAAACATTAAGAGTTTAGGAAAACGGCATATCAGGCACAACCTGGAATAGAATAGAAATGGAAAGTGAGCAATTAAAAACAAAAAAAGCTTGTATGGCCGAAAATGAAGACGAGATGCTGCAAGTATCAAAGCAGTTACAGTCTCTAGAAGTTGAACCTTACATCAAAACAACAACCATTAACCGTGATTACATCTTGTTTCTCGGTATATATAGAGTTTCATTACAAAGGCACTCGGCCATTCTAAGTATGGAGGGGTCATAATTGACCACCAACCACTTTAACTGCTTGATGGAGTCTCTGGAGCATTTTCTTACTTCGGTGGATAATTCTGATCTTTTTCCTGTAGTCTGCTGTCCTTTCGGTGGCTGAGGTGTCATATAGGATGAAATCCCATAACTGTTAAATGCGATTATTTACTCTAGCTCTGTCCTTTTCCCTCTCGGCCATACTATCTGTTGAATGCAATTGTTGAGGAGGAAATGCACCTGGTACTGGTAAACTGGTCACCTTCGTCCTTCGGGAGCACGGAATAGTTAAGAGACACGGACTGCATAGCAGGTGGACAAGTAGGAGGAAGGAGAAGAGTCGACCGTCAGATCAGGAGGATAGACGGTAGAGATGACTTGGCAAGGGATACCGAAAGAAGCAGGAGTGGAACGAGCGTGGGCCGTTGGATCTTAGCGAAATTGATCCAATGGTGGTCGGGTGAGGAAGGTGCGCGACAGTTATCGAGCAAGGATAGAGGATTAAGTGATAAGCGGTCTCGATCGCACCGCCTTTGGGAATTAGGCGGTAAAAGGGTGAGGGCGTGTGATTCCATTCAGCGCGTGACACGTAGTGACGAAGGAGAGAGAAAAAATGCCCTCCATCGTGCGCTAATGTGCCATCGCTTTGTGGGCGGAAAATGAGTGAAGGCCGTTCGATCTTGACGAAATTGATCGGACGACGGAGGAGTGATCGAGCGAGTCACTTTATCGGGCGTGACAGGAGTCGTCGGATTGGGTTTTTCGTTTGGTAGTTTTGGGCCTTTACGTAGGGCGATGAGCGATTGCAATCAGATTGCATTGCAATATCACATCAGTGGAAGCCGAGGGGCACAACCTTTATACACACATGGATGCGACTTGAGATAGCGATTAAACCCGGACCTGATAAAGGAATTAATCCTTTTTATAGGACTAAGGAAGGGAGAATGAGTGGTGCGAGGGAAGGAGAAAATGACTGTTGTGAGTCTCTTTTGAGCATGACCAAGGGCCAGGCTCACTTTCGACCTTTAGAAATCAAAGATATCAAGCTAACATGCACCTCAGATTCTAGTCAGTAGTAATATGCCTTGACTTTTGGAAAAAAAAAAATTTGAAGTATTGGGCAACTTTTGGCCTCCTGGAAGATGAGATGAAGGAGATTTTAGGAGAAACCCATATATACTGAATGTTTCCATGGATAAGTTGTAGAACAACATGGATTTTTTCATGCACACTTTAGGGCTTCCTCCAAAGTTTGTTTTATCATATCCTAATTTAGTGTCTCATTGCAGCTTGGATTGTAGGATCAAGCCTATCCACAAGGTGTGGAGTGCTGTTAGTGCTATGCAACCTTCCAAGCATCCTCGTAGTCTCATTAAAGTGCTTAAATTAAGTGAGCGGAGGTTCCTTGAAGAACATGTCTATTCTAGCCCTCATGCCACATAATTATTTGAACTTTACAGTGGAAAACCTACCCTCTTGTAAATGACAAGGCACTATGGTTTCTGGTTTGGTTAGAGTTAGATTGTATTGATGATAATCTACTTGAAAGAAGAAAAGGAAACCTATGATAGCCTCCATAGGACCAACAATTCTAAGAACTACTTTATGACCAGGTCCATGCCCAATAAGAGCAGGAAGAGGAATAGACTGCCAGCATTGCTAGAAACTGGAAAGAACAAATGGATAAATACCAATTGGTGGTCCAGGACCGGCCTCTTCCTATTCCAAGTATCCCAATTCAATTCCAGGCCATTGAACAGGTGTACCCCAAAAAAAAAAACCAATTTTGACTGTTATGGGCTACAAGGGCTTAGGAGGTTTGGCTAAAGAGAAGTGAGGACCAACAGTGCCTCATTCAGTGTAGAAGAGGCCAAAGGGGCTTGGGCTAGGGGTTGGTCCCAATGCTCCTACTACAATAAAAAAGGACTTACAGTATACATTCACACCTCAACCATAGCAAAAGTAGCAATAATAAGGAATTCTTTTGAAGAAGAGGAGACATGCACTCTTAGATGGAGGTGCAGGCAGTTTTGGCAGTAGACAAAGACCCTGAAGGGGGGCCACATCTGACAAGAAGAGTCAGATAATCTACCCTATTGCAATGGGGGTATGCTTTTTTCCATAAAAGAACATCTAAACAAGCTGCCAAGATCCTTGAGGCCATGAAGTTCCCCCTAGATAACCCCTGCAGGTATGATCGTAAGTGTATAATGGCATAGCTAAAGGGAAAAAATTGGAAAACATGAGAGCATACGTACAGAAGAAAAATTGGAAAACATGCACTCTTGGGGGGAGGTGCAGGCAGTTTTGGCCGTAGATAAATACCCCAAAGCGGCCACATCTTAGGTGTTCCTTGCTCCCTTTCTAGACAGATCAGAGGTACCACCTTTCAACACTTTCTATAGAGCACCAAACGAGGTGGTACCTCGAGAAGGAATGAAGTCTGTGGCCCTTACTTAAGCAAGGAGGAAAGACGTGGCCCTTACTTAAGCGAGGAAAGAGGTAATTGAAGATGCTTTCACTACGAAGAAGATGGGGGCTTTTAGGTTGTTAATTATGAGGAGATTGTAGAATTCACAATATTTTGGAAATTTAACCGACATGAGTTTATTCATAAAAATACAAAATCAATGTCAATCTTTTAGGGACTCCATTATGGATGATAAAGCTCTTATTCTGGATAAGGTTGCTTCTAGAAAAAGATCTTAGACATAGGGTTTTTTTGTATGTGTTAAATTATGATTAAAGAATCTCCGAAAACAATAAAGTGGTGAGAAGGCTTGTTATAGAGCATAAGTTTTTACCAAATTATTGGTCGTAACCCTTAGCTTTATGGAAAACTTCATCTAGAATTCCTATTGATGAAAGAGCTCCCTACACATGTCCTCCCTAATAATTTGTTTTAATATATTAAATATATAAATAATAATACTTTATTTTTTTCCTTTAATATATTTTCAATAATTAAATTTATTTTTTAGTTTACTTAAATTATTATAATATTATTTTTATTTAAATATAATAATAATTTTTTTATGACTAAACTATTATAAAAATTTTATGGCTAAACTACTATAAAAATTTCAAAAATGTAATTTTGAAAGTTCTCTCACCTTTGACTCTGTTTATCTCAATAGTTTTAATGTATCTTTTAAAAGTTGGAGTTTGTATATATTCATCACTAAAATTTACACGTTACTCAAACCCGGAATTTGTTCTTATTTTGAATCTTCCAAGACGGCTTCGAATACTAATTTTTCCAAGACTGGTTCGAAGAATAATTTTTCCATGCACTGTACTGGGAATCCGAATATTTCATCATCTTGTCCACTGATAACTCCTAATAAATAATCCAAATATCAAGCTCTTTATACTATTAATTTAATATATTTCGCCATCATACTCGATTATACCTTATACACTCAACAATTAGACTAAATATTTTGCCATATTCTTTAAGTGAGTGGTCTATATTCACATACTATCGATCTATGCTAAAGTGCTCTGTACAACCTCAGTCTTCTAAAAAAATTGTGTTCAGATATAGTTGAGACAATATTGTTTTTCACATTTTAAACGATATTATTTTTCACATTTAGAAGTAATTTATTAATTCTGTACGATATTATTTACTGTTTAATAATTTATGTGATAATTTTGTAATATATGATAATAAAATATTTAAAATTTCACTATTTTAAAGAAATATATGAAAAAATATATCACATAAAGGGATAAGACCGGGGCCAGGGTAACGTTCATGTGACCGAGGCTTAGGATGACCGAACCTAAAGCATGCGCTTATGCCTCGATCAACGTTCATGTGACCGAGGCTTAGGATGACCGAACCTGAAGCGTGCGCTTATGCCTCGATCGGTTTCATCCACGTCCTCACCATCAGCTTCCTGGTTCTTGAACAGAGGTATTGAGTTTAACTGGAGAGAGGTATTGAGTTTAACTGGAGAGACTTCGTCGGTTTAACTCAAGTGTGTCTACGAAAACGGTGACGGTGAGAGGGCGGACAGACTTCGTCGGTTTAAGTCAGAGTGAGCTCTTCAGTTTAACGCAGAGGACAGAGAGTCCGAGGGATTTTATGGTGCGAAAACAGGGAGATGAGAGAGAGCGCTCTTCAGTTTAACTCAGAGGACAGAGAGTCAGAGGGATTTTATGGTGCGAAAACAGGGAGAGGAGAGAGTGTTCTCTTCAGTTTAACGCAGAGGACAGAGAGTCAGAGGGATTTTACGGTGCTCTTCAAGCAATGCAATGCAGGAAGAAGATATTATATATATGGATCTTTGCAGGTGGTGTGAAGCACAACAATGAACCTTCCACTGTGTGGATGGAATGGATTTTAATGTGCAGAAGGTGTAAATTTGCAGGATTGCAGATGAGAAACCACAACAATAGAAAGCATCATGGGATACTACTCCTCCTCTCTTCTCCTTTTCATATTCATCTGAAAATGATAATGGAAGATGAGAAGAGAGGAGAAGTATTATCTGTAGATGCCCTCTCTTGTTTCTTTGAAACGACAATCCTGTAGGAATTTACAGGGTAAGTTCCTCAGAAAGAACACCAAAAGGACACCACTCACAACGAGATCTCAAATCAATACACAAGTATTTTTGACGTGGTTAAAACCCTCAAAGAGGGAAACAGTCCACGGCCTGAGCCAACGTGGCCACTTCAAGCAATTTATTAATCAAAGAATGAAAATTTACATAAGCTTTCTCTCATAGATGGATTACCTGAACAATGATCCTCCATGCGCTTTAAATAGAACTCATGGACCAATCGGGTGTCAAGAAACGGATCAAGTGTCGGTAATACCGAGGAGAGAGTGAACCGTCGGATCACTACATATCGTGACCGTCGGATTGTAAGTTACAAAATGTACAACGGTAAAGAAACACACTTTACCTAACTCTATACCTAACCATATACTAGACCAAGTTGAACTTAACTATTTCCTATGTGTCGGAATATCCTAACAAGAGAGCCTTGATTATGGAGCACAAGAATTGTGTCCTAAAGAATAGGAGCACAAGTGTGCTAGAATTAAGGGGAATTGGTGTGTGTAGGTTGTGTGGAGCTGGGGTCCTATAAAAGAGGAGCTCGAGTGCGCTAAGAAATGGGGACAAAAGTGCGCTAAGAAATAGGGCCAGAAGTGCACTAGGAAATAAGAGATCGACACAAGGAATAAGGAGGCCAAGTGCGCGAGGAAGGAGGAGCAGAATTGAAGCAAGACAACAGGTTTTGAAGAGCAAGTCAAGGAGGTAGCAGGGAATCAATTGTGTGCAGGACCCAAGATCAAATAGTGATCAAGGAAGGCCAAGATAAATTGTATCAATTGAGATTTAGTGTGAGAAGTAAAATTCTTTCTCAAGAGAGACAAATTGCTTTGTAATAGATTCAATTGCTCCAAGGACAATCAATAAAATAGCCACATCAAGCAAGCAGGTTTTCCCTATTGGGTTTCCTTAGAATACAAGTGTGTTAATATTTGTGTGATGTGTTTTTCTCTGTGTTTTTATTCCGCTGCATATGAATTGTTAAAGAAACTCTGTATCTTGGTGAAAGTAAACTAATTTCATTTTTCATTTATTCATCTAAGTAGTTGTAGAGTTTCATGGAAATTTAACATGGTATTAGAGTAGAGAACAATATAAAGACTAGCACCAGATTGATCAGTTAGTGAAGAGCGCAGATCAAGCAGAATGCTTGTGCTAGAGTTTGAAGAGCAGAGCTGTTCTTTGGATAGCAATATGGCATTGCAAGGACTAAGATTAAATCACAATTTAGAGGGAGCTTCAAATTTCTGCGCATGGAAGGAGTGAATGTTAGCGGTGTTGGAAGATAGTGGGGTGCTAGAGTTTGTGAAGCAACAAATAGTGCCACCTATAGATGCCCAACAATTGGCCCAACATAACAAGAATGACACCAAGGCGAGGGGGATCAGCCTTGAGGGGATCAAAGATCATATCATCCCTCATCTCCATGAGAAGAAGACAACATATGCGATGTTTAAAGCCATCTTAGATTTGTATCAAGGTTCCAATGATGCCAGGAAATTTGCTCTCAAAAAGAAGCTAAGAAGTATCTGGATGAGCAAAGGAGAGCCCGTCATCACATATCTTTCAAAGTTCACTAAGGTTTGGGATGAGTTAGGTGGTGTGGGCAAGACAATAGTAGAAAAATACGTTGTGAGTCTTGCGCTTTTGGGACTCCATAAGTCTTGGTATAGTTTCATGTGTTAATTTTCATAGTGTTCTATGCCGTTATAATCACTTAAAACAATTTCTTATAATTTCAATCACCCAGTAACAAATAACCAATTATAGATAGAACAATAAACAATAAGTGCACAATAGAAGATAACCAAACACAATGAGATAGAGATTTTTGGTCAAAGACCAAGGAAAACCCCAGAAGGGGGAAAACCCAGAATCATTTCTTCTTCTTCTATTAGTCAATCAATGTTCAACATGAGATACATAGTCCAGTAGTACATACAATAACCAGTCAAAGTCAAGCTTTGACTTTCCAAGTCAACCAATAAAAAACCAGTCAATAGAGGGAGTCAAATCTAATCCAACAAATCAGTCTGCAAAAGAGGGCCAAAATTCAGGCTTGTGAAGTTCGGTCAACCACAATCAATCGTCTGCCAAAGTCAACGGTCAAATCAACCTAGAAAAGTTCATCAACCCAATAGATTATTTGGCCTTCCTTCCTCAATGAAAACTCAGTCAAAATAGAGACAAAACTCTTCCTGCAGTCAAACTTGCGATCAAACTAGTTCCAACCTTCGATCAACACCAGTCAAAATGCCTAGAAAAGTTCGGTGAAAGTCTCTTGCATTTCGGCCTTCCAAGCCAGTTAGGAAATTTGGTAAAAGCAACAGAGAATAGGCCCAACCAACAAAAGTCAATGCTGGTCATAATAGCCCAAAACAAAAAGTCAATGCTAGTCAAAAGATAATCCTCTCTCCTCCCCATGTGTGGATGTCTCCTGTGATTTTTAGATCAGATTTGATTGATGTCATGTGTGATGTGTGTCTCTAAATGAGGTCAACAATGGTCAATATATATGTGACTTAGGAGGACCAATTTCCACTTTAGGATGACTTGTCCTTCACTAGGCCGACTTAATTAAAGGTGAAAATTTATTTATTTTTCATCATTTTGATGGTGAAATTCTGATTGAAGCCCATTTTTAACACTCCTTCTCAGCTAGGGAGGAATTTCTGGTTGCATCATAAGTCTCATCTCAGATGTACATGTCTCAATATAAAAGGAGATCATCTCATCTCATCTCAGCTAAACAATGATGACTCGATCCATAGAAGAAGAAGAACGATCCACACGACAATAGGGGAGATCTATTTACCACAACCAAGTCCATGGCAGTCATAAATGACCTTGGTAAAGAGCACACACCCTATGTCCACTAACTGACCCTCACCCAACTTAGTCCTCAGTAATCAAGTGGTAGAACACCTGCATCCAATACTTAGGGGAGAGATCAATTTACCGCAACCAAGTCCATGGCAGGGGCGTCTGCCCTTGGTAAAGATCACACACAACTAGGTCTCCTCACCCATTGGCCAAATGGGTGGCAATCCTGACAAGCTTAACCAAGTCCATGGTCTTTTGGTCAATAAAGACACAAAGGTGACTTGCGGGTAGGATGCATACTGGGGCATGTACTCAGGCAAGTCCATGGCTTAAAGGAGTACCCTCACACATAGGAGCCTTGCTGCTCAATCCCCCCTCACCAAGTTCATGGCTAGTTGAAAAATTGGGGGAGAGCATATGCTCAACATAGTATTCAAAACCTGCCAGTTCGAACTATAACCGGTCAAATCGACTGGTTCATTAGCCCAGACCATCGAAGTAGTTGAAAAACCGGGTTATCTGAGTGGGTCCACCAGTTTTTTGGTCTGACTGGCCATAAACCGACTGGTTTATGACGGAACCAATTGATTTTCCCCAAAACTGGCCGGTTTTGTCATAAACCGGTTAGTTTATTGCCATGCCAGCCCAAAACCCCACAAAATGCGGTTTTGTGAGTTTTGAAGCGGTTTTGAGGGAAACTTGGGCCTGTTTCCCTCCGAAAACAACCTCTCCTATAAAAGCATGTCTCCCCTCTCATTTGACTCACACATCTCAACCCTGGCAACGCTGGGAATCAATGGTAATGTTAAATTCTTAAAGTAAAAGTGACATTTCCTTTGTCTTTCATTTTCATCCTTTTACTTAAATTTTTAACATTACCATGAAATGACTCAGGATGTTTGAGAGTGGTTTCGTCTTCATTGGGTTTCATGTGGAGAAACTAAAATTTTAGATTTCACTCAAAATTCAACGGACTTAATGGTTTTCAAGATGGTTTGGGGGTTTGTAATATTTTTGTTTAATTCTATTATACGTGACGGTATGAGATTGGCATTTGATCAAGAGCATGAAGCCCTTTAAGTACCTTGATGTTGGTGGCATTGATTGTTGAACTTTGTTGATGTTGGTGGTATTGATTGTTGAGCTCCCCTACCATGGCCTTAACAAAAATGTACCCTTACTCAAAGGAAAATAACTGGTTAGGCATGCTAAGTTTTTTCCACCACATTATAAGGTTGAGGAGATGAATTCTTCACTCAAACCAAAATCACTGGTTAGGCATGTTAAAATTTTTCAATTTCTATCATAATATAATGTTGAGCAATCCAAGTCTGAAGACTTTGAGGTAGATGATGTTTATGTATCTCTTGTTGATGGTCCCATTTCTAGTAGCATTGAATCAATGATGAGTTTCATGAGTGATCATGTTGATCAGTGATTTGTAGTTTTCATGGCTAGTTTTGCTACTACTACTGCCACTATTACTGAGGTTGCAGAGGAGTTTTAGGAGTCCTTAAACTCTGAGCCAGATTATTTATGTAGCTCGTGTTGATGATCCCATGTCTAGTAATGGTGATGAGTTTGATCATGATGAGGAATGCTTATGTTGAGCACTGATATGTAGACTTGTAGTAGGCCAGTGGCCCCATAGCTTGTAGCATTGTTTTTGGACTCTAGAGGCCATTTAGAGCCTCATTGATTATGTATTTTGTTGCTGATATGTATTTCACTCGGTGCCATTTTGATATATTCACCTTTACATGGTTTATAAATGAACAAACTTTGCATTTTTTGTCTCTATTAGTTTGGAATCATGGTTTTAAACCTTAAAAATAGCTTTCTTCATTAAAATTAATTATTTCACATATTTTTTAAAGACCGGTTCATTGAGATCTGACCAGTCTCGGTTGGACTGGTTCTGGTTTGAAACCCAGTTTGATATGTGGACCAGTTCGGTCACTGGTTTTGGTTTTGAATACTATGATGCTCATTGTTCTCGATCAGTAGTCTTCCCTCTTGGGAAGGGATACGTTTCTGAATTCAGGCTTCTTTGATCCATATTACATTAAGAAGAGTCTTTTCGGTAGAAATCACATAGGAGAAAAGTTTGCCGATGCGTTTCAAACCAGCTAGTGTGGTTCATCATCAGGACTAGATGAAGATGCAGATCATGGCACAAGCTCAAATAGAGGGCGATGTAGAGACCAAAAGATCATATAACGGCTAGTTTATGAAAATTAATATTTTAATAATGATTATTAAGAATCAAATAATTATTCATAACGGCTAGTTCAATATTAATAATAATTAATTAATAATAATAATACTACTAATTAAGAAAGATCGAAAAATGTAAACATTAATAAGAAACAAACAATCCAAGTCAACCAAATACAGGGAACATAGTCATAAAAACTAAATAAAAATTCTCGTGCACTGCAAGCCGCTCTCTGAAGAATAAGAACTTTGCTTTCGGCAAAGGCTTCATGAGAATGTCTGCAACCTGCTCATTAGTCGACATGTGTTGGAGTCTCTGATAAAGTGATACTTGATCTTAATGTGCTTCGACCTGTCATGGGATATTGGATTCTATGAAAGTCGGATCCCGCTTTGATTGTCACAGTATATGACGATCATATCAAGCACTTGTCACAGTATATCACGATCGTATCAAGCACTTGATCAAGTTTAGTTGTAATAAACAGGGAAATTACTGATAGCGGGGCTATCAACATTTTAGTGATCCGATATGGTCTGCCAAAGGAATTCGCTGACAATGGGCTTATCAACAATTTCATTTTCACTGACAGACCAATTGTCAACACTGAAACCAGATTTTAAATTTAAAAAGTGATGACTATGCTGACCATGTCAGCGTTAGCGATATCATTCAACTGTGTCTCTAGCATCAGTGATATCATTCAAATGTGTCTCTATCTGTTTTGAAGTGGTAAAAAAGTACTGGTTAATAATTTTTTATTCGCTCTATGAGTGAATGTAAGTAAAACGATATTACACTATGATACAAACTCCTTTCGTAATCATCACCTAGAGCTTCGTAATCATTCACTCGCCCAATTGTAATATTCTGTCCTCATGTCAAGTTGTTTTACCATGTCCCATCAGTGAATTTGTTTTTATTAGTTCGAAGTTAGTCACACTTGGCATTGAAACCGTTTTACTCACAGGGATTCAGGATCGAATCCCGGGAAGATCATACAACGCGATGGGGAAAGGAGGCAAAGCAAATCGGTCTGAGCCCAAAGCATCGGATTTGCTAGACATATACCTCGAAATCCAACAACTGTTTCAGCAAGCCTGTTGGAGTGAGTTTTCCACCGCTGTACTGACTACCACAATGCAGTGGCTCGGCCTTTTGCTTAGGGGTTTAATGGAAATCACGTGGAGGTTGGAGGCCTGTCGTTTTCAGTTATAGAGCAGTCCATTGCTGACCAACAGATGGAGACAGGATTTTTCACAGTCATGTGTTGGCAAGGATCGATGTCCTGTTCTTTTTCAAAGAAGAATTCAAGGGTCAGAATTGGAGGGCCGGAGTTTGGAAGGAGTGGTTACAGGACAAATGGCATTTACCTCTACACCTCTGTCAGCAATATTTCACCTTTGAAGGGAGGTTCAATCGGGTAAACCTCTACCACTTCTATTTCCTTGCACATCTTGCTGGTCAAATCAGAATTAATCCTTGTTTTCATTTATTAGAAAGCATTAAGCATATGACAGCTAGGTTCAGGGCCCGCACAGACCCCTCCTCCCATTTCATATACGACAAAGCCCTGATAAAACTCCTAATCAAAAACTAGCTAGCCAACGCTGAAAGGACTTGAAACCATTTCCCTTTTTGGGGAGGTTTTCAACCTCAACCCGTTAAAAGACGAAGAGGCAGACCAAAGACTGCTAAAAAGGGGAAGAAGACCAAAGCACAAGCCCATATTGAGCCAACTACCAGCCATGACAACATAGAGATTCCATCTACATCTTCTGGCCCTAAAATCCCCAGAGTCTACCTGATGAAAAGTGCCATGCTCAGTAAACCAGACCCTGTATCCCCTGTAAACCTACCCGCTGATATCGGATTTTCCCAGGTTGTAACTCCACCTATTGAAGCCTCCCCTATAGACATAGCCAAAACAAAGGTTCTTAAAGGCAAAGAAGCAGGGATTGAGACCCAAGAGGAGGAAACACTATTTGAAATTCTTAAGGGTGGCAAGAGACCCCATACAAGGCCAACAAACAAATTAAGATACAAAATCAAACTCAGAAATAACCCAGAGTTGGCCAAAGAGGTGATTGATGTTGACAATATGCCATTGAAGGACCTCACCATCAACAGGAAGAAGGCTATAGGCTCTAAGAAGAGCAGAGACAAAGAAACTGTGAAGAGGGGTCCTATGGAGACAAGGCAGAGCAAAAAAAAACACTGGAGAAGGTGGATGTACTTCTCAGGGCAAGTAGTACCCTTAGCTAAGAGGCTTGGGGGAGTAAACTTGAAATTTTGGCTATCTATTTCACGAAACAGGGGTTTTCATTTTATCGCTAATAGTCGGCCTAATAGTTTTTGCATATAGCGAAACAATTGGGAAGTTGACATTCCCATCGTCAACGTTTTTGGTGAAACTGACAGACCCACTGCCAGCTATTTTGGGACGAAACTGTGTGCCTGTTGATAGAAACTGATAGAGGGACGAAAGCCGACAGTTAGTCTATCAATGATTTTGGAGAAAACAGGGAGTGCTGACGTCTCCATTGTCAGCGAGATTCAGACAGGCAAAAATGCTGACCTTCCCATTGACAATGATTTTGAAACAGGCGGAAAAGAAATGTTGATAGTTAGTTTGTCAGCGAAAGGTACAAATTAGAAAACCAGTGAAGTTGACAACAACAATATCCCCGTTTTTTCATCAGGAGATTTGAATGAAAGAAAGGATGAACAGAAAAGGCAGTTTCAGTGGAAACTTGATCCTGTTTTGTAGAGGGACCTGTTTTGCTAGCTAGGATGTTGTGCTATCAATTAGGGATCTGTTTCTATTTCCAAGGAAGACAATTTGAGAGATATCACACTTGACCTATATATCAACATATTTTCCAGTAGCTATTTTTAGGAAAAACTGAATGTATTTAAGTTTTTATTTACATGCATGAACTTGAAAATATTTAGATATCTTAGATTTTTGTCATTAATCTGGAGACTATTATTTTGAAATCAGTTGATGTAAGTTTTATAAGACAGTTTATGAAGAATGAAGAAGGGTTCGAATTTTATTGAAAAACATTTGCATTTTGGTATATTTGAGCAGTCTTGAATATATTACAGTTTTTGTGAGCATTTTATAGGAAACTCATGTGTTGTAGTTCCTTGTCAGTTTCCTCTTTGTTATAAAAACTTTCTTTCATGTATGAAAATATTAGTATCTAAGATTGGGATTCATTGATGCTCCTTTCTTGTATTTATCAACCATAAGTATTTGTTACCTTGATCAGCTATAAACTCTGTCTCATTTCAATTAGTTTCTTCCAATTTCTCAAACAGTCAAAGGATTTGCTACTATCATGCATTTTATAGCTTGCTCGTTAGATTTGTAGCTTTACTTGTTTAGAACTGGACTCCATGCCCAATGGTATGTTTTGTAAACAACACAACCAATTTTATCCTATGAACTAAATTTGGCCACCGAACTCAATTGTGAAACCAACTACTACAATGACCATAGAGTAGTTGAGTTTTTTGGAGAGATCCCTCTCCAGGTTGAAGGGCCAACTTTCAGCCTAAAAGAGGTTTGAGGTTACCTTAGGGTTTTTCCCGCAGCTAGGGTTTTCTCTAAGTGATAACACCACCATCCCAAATCTCTCCAAGAGTTTGACAACATATTTCCTTGGTTAAGGAAAATCTCTCCAGGTCTCTGCCACACCTTTAAGCCTAGGAAATAATGCATTGAACCAAGATATTTCATCTCAAATTCGGAGGCAAGCTCCCTCTTATACTGGATGATTAGAGGCTCTGCTCCTGTCAAGAATAAGTCATCAACACATAAAACCAAAATCGAAGGCACACCTTGGATAACCTTGAAGTAGAGTTTCGGATTGACACTACTTCCCGTGAATTCCAACTTCATCAGGGATCTCTTGATCCGAGCATAGTAAGTCCTGGGGGCTTACTTCAATCCATAAAGGGCTTTCTTCAATCTGCAAACATGGGTTTCCCTGTTATGTTCCTCAAAGCCTTGCGATTGTTCCATGTACACCTCTTCCTTAAATATGCCATGAAGAAACGCTGTCTTCACATCCATCTGATGAAGACTCCAACCTTGATTAGCAACAAGAGCAATGATGGATCAGATGATAGTGTATTAGGCAATAGGTGCAAATATCTCATCATAATATTCTCCCTATTTTTGGGAGAATCCTCTAGCCACAAATCTTGCTTTGAACTTCTCAACACTACCATCATCTGCATGTTTAATTTTGTATATCCACTTGGAAGTCACAACAAACTTCTCCTCAGGTCTTGGAACAACCTCCCATACATCATTTTTCATGACGAACTCATATTCTTTGGCCATGGCATCTCTCCAAACCAGTTCCTTCATTGCTTCTTCAAAGCTACAAGGTTCAGATTGTATGATATCGCTCATCAATGCATCATATCCCTGATATTTGCGAGGTTGCTTGCTCTCCTTGAACGTGCCTCTTTGGGCAAAATGTCTCTCTGCATCCTGTAATGTATCACAAAGCCACAAGGGTTTCTTCCTCGTGGGAGGGTCACAATGAGGAGGATCTAAAGGATCCATAGGCTCATCTGCAAGGTTAGGCTCTGGCATGGATGGCTCTTCATCTACATCCATAGAATCATATCTTTTCTCAGTGTTGGCAAGGGATAGGAGAGTCTCTTGCTTTTCTAAGGGTGACATCTTCATCAAAAGTCACATCCCGATTGAACTCAATGTTCCTTTGACCTGGCACATATATCCTGTAAGCTTTAGAATTTTCACAGTAACCAACAAATTACCTTTCTTTCCTAAGGCTTCTGGTTTGGACCTCTTCTCTTTTGGTACATGAAAGTAGATAGGACAACCAAAGATTCTGAAGTGTCTAACTTTTGGTTTCACACCTGTAAATACTTCTTCAGGAATCTTGTCTCCCAAGGCTTGGTGAGGACTCCTGTTTTGGACACACACTGTCGTATTTGTAGCTTCTCCCCACAGAAACATCAAAAGTTTTTGATCATGAATCATGGCTTTGGCTACTTCCAAGATGGACTTGTTCTTCCTTTCAACAACTTCCTTTTGTTGAGGGTTGTATGGAATAGTCACCTCCCTCTTAATCTCGACATCTTTGTAGAAGTCTTTGAATTCATTTGAAGTGAATTCTCCTCCATTATCTATCCTTAGGATCTTGATCTTCTTCTTGGTTTGATTTTCCACAAGAGCCTTGAAGTCCCTGAACATGCTGAAAGCCTAATCCTTGCTCTTCAAGTAAAAGATCCAAGTCTTACGGGAGAAGTCGTCAACAAAGATAATATAATGTAAGTATCCTCCAAGAGATGTCACTAGCATGGGCCCACAAATGCCAGAATGAATGAATTGAAGAATCTCCTTAGATCTCCTGCTGCTAGAAGGGAATGGTCCCTTTGATATTCTTTCCACTAGCACATCCTTGACATACACCTTCATGATCAATCTAAATCTTGGGAATCCCTGTAACCATCTTGCTCAAGTCAGGCAAAGCCTTGTAATGAATGTGTGCAAATCTCCGGTGCTAAAGCTCACACTAGTTAGTGGTGTCATGCGCCAATGCTTGAATTGGTCGTCCACAAACTCTGTATATGCCTTCATTTCAGACACCAAGTGTGAAGGCTGCTCTCAAGTTAGATCTCCTTAGCCAAGCAAGGAATTTTCCATTAATGAATACAACTCTTTACACTTTGTCTTCCAAAGTAGAAATTGAGACAAGATTCTTCTTCAAGCTTGGCACATACAACACATCCCATAGATGAATGGTTTGACTAGATTCCAAATGAAAAGAAATAGAGCTAGATCCTTTGACAGGATGAAAAGAATTATCTCCAAGTAGACTTCACGATACCCAGTAAAATGTTTAGATGCCCCATTATCCCCCAACCAACTATCAATGCTATCTGACGATGAGCTAGAAAGAGCAACAACAAGATAATATTCAAATTGAGTATTAGCAACATTATTGTCATACGTTGTGTTCTTGGACCTCTTTTGAGGGCATAGGGACTCTTCAACACTTGCATGGGCAACAAGACCTCTTCCTCTCCTTCTATTGTTGAAGTTGTTATTGTTGTTGCTGCTAGGCCTTTGAGTATTTCTTCTATCAGGACAATCTCGGGCAATGTGGCCAAATTTATTACACCTGTAGCATTGGACTTTGGAAAAATCCCTCCTATTATTGTTGAATGCAGGGGCTGGCTTCTTGGGCTTCCATTTGGAAGGTCTTCCTTTCCCTTTTCCTCTCTTGACATTGGCTGACATTGTCTTTGAATTCTTCCTTTAGAAATGAGCTTGGATTCCTCTTGAGTGCAATTTCCTCAAAGCTCATCAAATGTAAGGAGCTCTTTCCTACAACTAATGCTTGTGATGAATGTCTCCCAAGACATGGGGAGCCCACCAAGAGTCATCTGCACAAGCTCTCTATCAGATATGCCTTTCCAATGGAAAGAAGCTGATCTCTTATTTGAGAGATCCTCATGAAGTATGCTGTAATAGATTCAAACTTGTTCATCTCGATGTCACGGAGTTGACTCTTCAAAGATATGACTTGGCTTAGATTGTTGACCTCATACATCCCAATCAATTCGTCATACATCTCCTTTGACTTCTTCATCTTGGATATATAAGTGATGAGATGACCTTGGAGAGAATCGATAATGATCTTCTTGGCCTTGATCTCACCCTTCTTGCACTTGGATTTGGTAGTGGTATTAACATTCTCCAGAGGATCAACTACTTGGCTTTGCACATATTCCATTATGTCATTCTCTTCATGGGTAAGATACAATCTAGCCCTCCATGTTTCAAAGTAGAAGCATCATTCACCTTCTCTTCAATCTTGAAGGAGGAGGTAGTGTCCTAATGGGAAGAAGGAGTCCAGTAAGGATCATATGGATTCATTAGTAGAGGTAGATGCGTTTTCTGCCTAGTTCGAGAAAGATTTCTCATTGATAGCTTGCATGGCAAGCTCAACAATCATCAGTGTATGGTATATTGATTCAAGAGCATCCTTCCACATGACTGGGAACAAAAATATTTCAGCTACCTGAAGGAGGAGGACATGTAGATTTAGATTGAGCTAGGAGATGATGGCATGTATGCGGCAAGAGGAGTTGGTACTGTCAATTTTCAGAGGGAGTCAAGTAATCCTCTCCATCTCAGAGATGTCCTCTATGTTCTAGGCTTGAAGAAGAACCTTGTTTCAATAGCTGCCCTTGAGGACAAGGGTTATGATGTCATCTTTAGAAGAGGTAAGGCTTACCTCCAACACTTAGCTCCTGGATATAAGAAGCAAATAGGTGTGAGGATGAAGAATCTCTACAAGTTCTAGGTAGAGATAGGCGCAACCTTGAGCAACAAGGTAGGAAGTTCTCAAAGTAGAGAAGTGATGGTTGAGGAAACCAGGGTTCTGAGAGAGTCCTTAGAGTAAGAGTAGGTTAGAGTACTAGAGAAAAAGCTACTCAAGATGGATCCTTATCAAGTATCTCAGCTAGTTGGAAGATGGGCCCACTAGTAGGATGATGAGGAGCAGAGCTTAAGATAGTGGAGGCAACCACCCAGTTCGTGACTCCTAGTATAGGGAGAATTCGAGCCAAGTGGGCAAAAGAGTTGTTTGGGGACAATCAAAAGAGAGTTGGATCTCCTATTACCACCTTTGGCTAGAGTAAGCAACCACAAAGATATACTGGGTACATGGCGCTTATGACTGAGGTGATAGACTTGTAGAGCATGGTCGGAAAGAACAAGTCTTCAGATCAGGTTTTGCAGGAGAAAGAAAGGAAGTCTTCTAGTTCAGAAGGAGCAACTGCAACAACGGAGAATGTGGTAGTGTTGAAGACAGATCTAGGTGGATGAGGTTCTTCTAGAAGTACCTTCCTCGCTAAGAGGGAGTTTTTAAAATGTAGCAAGCAAGGTCTTCTGGCTTGTGCCTTAGCCAGTGTAGACCTCAAGTCGTCCTCATGAGTTAGACTTCAGTTAGGGTGAGTTATTTCTAGTTTACTGGAATAATCATCAAGTTAACATGTGTAGTGTTGAAGCTTCAGTTATGTAGTAGTCTTCATCAGTTTGACTACAAACAAGGTGGTAGTTAGCAGTTTAGTTAGAGCGAGTTAGTCTTTAGTCTTGATTGAAGGAAGAGCGAGTTAGATCTCCAGTGTTGATTGGAGAAAGCACGAGTTAACAACTCTAGTGATGATTGGAAGGAGAACAAGTAACACTCTTAGTTCACTTGCCAATCAACAACTCAAGTTCTAAATTTGAACTAGCCCAATTTAGCATGGATCGAATCTATAAAAGAAGGATGAAGGCACAAGGATTAGACAATTGTTTTGTGCACAAGGTTGTGAGACAAAGCAAGCTCACGAGTTGGTGTGGGAGAGAGCCTTGATTGTGGAGCGCAGGAATTGTGTCCTAAAGAATAAGAGCACAACTGCACTAGAATTAAGGAGAATTGGTTGTGCGCAAGTTGCGTGGAGCTATGGTCCTAAAAAATAGGAGCTCAAGTGCGCTAAGAAATAGGGCTAGAAGTGCACTATGAAATAGGAGATTAGCGCAAGGAATAAGGAGGCCAAGTGCGTAAGGGAAGGAGGAGCATAATTGAAGCAAGGCAACAGGGTTTGCAGATCAAGTTAAGGAGGTAGCAAAGGATCAATTTTGTGTAAGAACCAATGTCAAGTAGTGGTCAAGGAAGGCCAAGATCAATTGTATCAGCTGAGATTTAGTGTGAGAAGCAGAATGCTTTCTCAAGAGAGACAAATTGCTTTGTAATAGATTCAATTGCTCCAAGTGCAATCAATAAAATAGTCACATCAAGCGAGCAGGTTTTCCCTGTTGGGTTTCCTAAGAATACAAGTGTGTCAATATTTGTGTGATGTGTTTTTATCTCTGTGTTTTTATTCTGTTGCGTATGAATTGTTAAGAAACTTTGTATCTTGATGAAAGTAAACTAGTTTCAGTTTTCAGTTTTTCATCTAAGTAGCTGTAGAGTTTCATGGAAATTTAACAATTATAATGTTCACACATTATAATATGGAAACACATTTACTTGTTCAATCTAACAAAATTTCGGCAGAACCTCCCCTTGTAACATTGCTGACCTGCTAAAACCCAACAAACAAATCAATGTGAACAGTGCCCAAAATGATTTTGGAACACTTGCAATTTATTAGTACAAAAGCCCAAAAATATTCTAAGTAAAATGCTAATGAAATGAAATGAAATTTCTACTCTAAGACAACCAAGAAGAGCTGAGTTTAGTTAGTTTTTCTTGGCTGAGTTGTTGCTGTTAGGACAGCAGCAAAAATGAGCCTTTAACTTGCTAAATTTAACAATAATGTCTCATAAATCGAACCAAGAATGAAAGAAATTTCTTTAGAATTTTATGTGAGAAGAGAAAAGGAAAGGAGCTGGGAGAAATACTCGAAGGATTAGAGGTGATCTTGATGCAAGGTGGGACTAAGCTTCTTATGTTCTTGAAGATGGGTACTCTAACCGAGGAGGATCCCAAATCTCCAAGCTTGAGGCACTTGTAAAACTTAATGTCTTTGCCAAGACAAATTGTTAGTAGATAGGTGCTCCCTACACAAGAGATCTCGAAAATATGTCAGTCAACTGAGATGAACATATAATATAAAATCTCAAAGTGCAAGCAAGCAAATAGACTAGCAAATAAATGAATTTGAAAGCCTATTCTTAATGGGTGACAAAAACCCTTCAAAGGCCTATTACAATAAAATTCTAAAGCAAAACAATTATATCTCCATTAGTACTCCAAGCAACCACACAAGATTCAAAGCACCATGAGCCTCCAAAGCCTTCTTTTATTAAATAATGAATGAACAATTACAAAGTAGCAACAATTTCCCAAGAGTCGACCTTTTCCATCACTAGCTAACAATGGGAGAGAGCTCTTGAATTTATAGAGAATGAGGGTGGAGATACCAATGAATTGATGATCCCAAGGCAGCCAAGTGTAGATCCCAAGAGTGACATGAGTTCTAAGAGAGTAATGAATGGCCAGTTATAGCATTGCATGGGCTGCCAAGGAGATGCGTAGGTTGCCAAGGAGAAAGCGCATGCCAAGTGTGGAAGTGTGTTGGCATGAAGATGGAGTGAATTCCCACTCACTCTTAGTCAACTCCAATATAGCTCAACCTCAACTAATGATAGATCTCGAACCTCAATTAATAACCAAATCGACCCCCAACAAGATCCTCGATTCGTGGGCCAACTCAGTCTCTTTGGGAGTTAACTTGACCTTGACTTGGCACTTAACTTGAGCTTTCCAATCAGCCTCTTGAAATGAGCTTTGAGTGCTTACTCGGTCCTTGCTTAATTGATTGAGAGACTTAGCTTGATTGGAGACATGTTTCCGGCATGTTCCCAGTTTATTTAATTCTGATTTTTCTTGTCTTTTTCTCACTTTTTTGAGTAAAAGTAAATTTTCGTAAGGGAAATTAATATTTTCCAACCCAAAGTGGGTATTGTTACCGCTCAAACTAACTGGGGGCCTAAAAGGGGATCCTTAAAGGGCAAATGCTAGGCCAAGGGCAACAAATGGAGACTTAGCCCACTGTCACCTCAGCTAAGGCTCCCTTTTATTTACGGACTTTCACTGATGGGAGGAGCCCCGGTATTTGTGGAGTCACCAATGAAGGATAAGTCAATGAATGGATATAAGTGACCCAAATAATCCCTTTCCCAAAAGAGCTTGAAGGATGGAGCTTGCTTGCTTTCTAAGCAAGGTACCATGCATTCTAGGGAAAGAAAGAGAGGATTTGAGGGTCAAGTTTATGAGATAAGACTTGCAAGACTTGCGAAGGAGTTCCCCAATACCTAAAATCCTTGTTGGAATTGGTATCCTGGATGGTTCTTGAAGAATGATCTTTCAAAGGAACGCGACCACACGGGGCCAAGTGGACCCAGTCTAGGGTATGAGGAAAGAATGTAGTAACCAATGATATTCTTACCCTAGACAAGGTGGGGAAGGGATCAAAGAAATAATTTTCACTTGAAGATGTTGTTTTGACCCTATGAGGTACTAGCCTTGGGGATGGTAGGACGAGGTTTGATCTTGGAGCTAGGGCTTGGCTTTTCTCCCAACTCCATCGTCGGAATGGCTTCAAAATTGGAGGAGAGCTTAAGGAAAGGTTAACATAGGAGACCATAGGAGATCGAACTTTTTGGAGGGCTAGCTTGTCGGGAAGTCGATGCCCTAGATATCCCGACTTGGCTAGACCTGGAAGGAGGTGAAAGAATATGATTTTTAGTGACCACCCTTGGTAGATCAGTGCCTTAATCTTTTGGGAGAATGGAGTCTATGATGAATATGAGTAGGATTTCTTGGTTCCCAGTCAAGGAGGCCTCAAGATCACTTGGTAGCCTTCTAGGTCAAGAAGAAATAACCATGCAACTTTTATAATTCGATGCGTAAGATCCAATGCGTCCCCTAAGCTTCCAATACAACAAGTCATTAGAGAAATCAAGTAAATGAGCTTACCTAATGGGCTTCGGGATGTGCCAGTGTCTCCTAAACTCCAAATGGGGTTAACCAATAATCCCATTAGGTGGTTTCTATTTTTAAAGGGGATAATATAGTCAAGGTACATCCGTCAAAAGGTGGTGGCATGTGGCAGATAGGTGAATGAAGTAGGGAATGAGAAGGGGCAACCCTGGGTCACATGCTTGGTACAAGGGTAGCTAATAAGAGGGAAGCCCACACTTGGGTTTATAATGTATAAGAGGGAGCAATCGTGGTACATGAGGTGCCGCGACCTTGATTTTCCCACCCTTTATATGCCTTTTGCCTTTTTATGATTCTTTGATTAACCGCTTAGGGCCGAACGGGTAAGAGCATGATATATAAGATATAGTAGCGAATACCCCCTTTTAAGGTGGGGTGTCTCATTTCCCACCAGGGGTTTGGACAATCATGGGTTCCTATATGATGAAGGAGGTTCATAAAACTTGTAGCAACCAGGGTGATGGCCATGATGATGGGGTAGAGCTCACGTATTGGCTTTTGCCCACGTGCTAAATGTATTTTTCCCAGCCATTTTTTGCATTTTGTGGTACATTTTCCTATTGAATGTGGCCATATATGCTTTTATCTTTCTTTTCAGTTGCATCAACCTCTGGGCTTCATTCCAGGCCATGAGCCAAGTTGTGGGCAAGGGGAAGGGGCAAGCTAACTCTATGTGGACCTAATGGAGGAATGTGGCCCAGGTGGGATAAATGATTAATGGGGTAATATAAGCGAATAAGGGAGCGGGACCATGCAATCAAAATCGGGGTTTCCCATGAAATACCATCATTGGAACCAAATGGTCAGTAAAATAGCTCCCACGGGACTAGAATCCAAGATTAATTCCTAAAAGGGGTATAGGGGACAAAGGCACAGACCTAGCCCATTCTTTCCGCCGAATCCCTCCATTAATCCATGCTCGAAAGTGCCTATGATAAGCAAACTACAATGCTCAATTTCTAAATGACAAGGCATACCTTTAGATTCGACAGGCCACCTTCAAACATACGATCATGGCAGATGGGCGAGGGTCCACATGGTTGGCTCAGGTGGCGGAGAAATGGCACAATGAGCTAGCTGGTGGCTACAAGGGGTTGCTGGTTGCCGACTGAGGACCATCTTGGAGAAATTTTTTTCTCCTAGGGATATCACCCACAAAATGGTGGGTAACAGGTACCAAGGTAATGTTGGTACTCTAAGGATGCGAAATGAGTACTCACATGCCATACGACATTTCCTAGCACCATTTTTTATCTGTTACAATAATTTTAATTAAAAAATTTCCATCATGCAGGAAATTTTTAATTATTAAAAAATCCTACTAAAACCTAAAGCAATTCAATGGGAGTCCTGATAATCTCTAGCATGGTAATATACATTGACCCTAGACTTGAAAAACACATTCACGACCTATTTATTAAGACACTCTAGCTTTGGAGGCTTTGAGTGAAAAAGCTCAATTAATTATTTATCATTGAAAATAAAAAATAATTAAGGAAAAAAATACTCTGGAGCAACTTCCTTAGTAACCATGTCCCAAGGGTCTAAGTCTTTTACACAAGTTCATTATGCTAGTGATATTTTTTACAACTTCCCCATGGGGGTATGAAATTTGCATAGACAAAGAATGAGAGAAGGAAAGAAGAGTAAGGGGCAAAATTGCCTTGCTTGACTTTTGAACTTGAAAAAAATTGTCAGGTGCCTTGTCCATTGGGTAATGGAGTCCTCCTTATTATGCTAAGTAAAACTTATAAGGTAATAGGTTCCTTAACAAATAAGGGAATGCTATAAGATATAAGAGCTAAAGATTTGAATGTTGGAGAGGGATCATCCAGAACAAGTCTGAATCTGATTTGCCTTTTCCAGTTGCTTGATTAATGTTGGCCTTTATGTTTTTAAACCTCAGAATATACTCAACTTGAGCATAAGTTGTTATTTACAATTGAACTTGAGGGTGCATTTCTTCTCAAGTAGGTAAGAAGGCGATGATTAGTCTAGGACATTATAATTTATTCTCTGTACTTGTTTTTATGTATTAAATTTTTGTAGCTCAGTAAGTTTGTTTTGGTGTGTACATATAATTTACATATGTTGCAATGTGGATATGTGATTCCTCATGTATTCCTCTACTTCAAGGGGTAGTTACATATTATTGGTCAATCCCATGTAGTGTTGAATTTTCCATGATACGAGAGTCTAGGATAGAATCTTAAATCACTGGTGCTACCAATCCACTTATCACAACAAGACTACTTTGCACAACGAAATAATATACAACATTAAATCAACACATGCACAAATATAGACAACTTTTTACATAATTTTTACAGCGCAACTTCGTTATATTAACAAACTGATAATAAAACAGTTTAGGGCTCCCGTGCAAGAGATAATGGCCCTCATACATCCATTGATACAAAGATATACAACTAGGGTTTGGTGTCGGTCACTTTGACATTCAATCTACCCTGAACAAGATACACTGATCGCCTAGCTGATGTAGTTGACTTCACAACTGCCTTGGTCATACCCTGAACACATCTCTGCCCGATCCTTTGTCTCTCGATCTGTAGCAACCCCAATTTGCCTCTATCAATGAACTAACTCCATGAGGCCACTGAATTCAACTTCACTTGCACTCTAGCTGATTGTTTGTCTTTCAACGCATCAACACATCAAGACTCCTGTCGAGTAATTCACAATTCCGTTTGTGAACAACTCTCAACTGCCCACTGCTTCTCCTCAACTCTTTTGGTTCTTTGTTCCCACTAGTGCTTTCCTGTGCTGCTCGATAAAGACACACTTAGGGCCGGAGGGCTTCCCACTATCACTGTCGAATGTCCTTGTCTAACAACGAACTTAGGGCATGGAGGATTACCAAACTTTTGCTGTAGATGTCCTTCTCCACAAGTCAAGTCTAGGGCTACAAACTACTTTTGGTTGATCAGACCTTTGAGCTCTTCTTCAACTACTTCTAACAATCCGTTAGTCCTTGAAGAGACTTGTTTCTTAGGTCTTGAAGCAAGCCTATACAACCCTCCACAAGTTGTCCTTTAGGTTGCTCCAACTTTGCCGATGCTAGCAGGCCTAAAGTCCTTCTAGGTCACTGCACTTAGGGCTTAAATTTGTTCCACTCTCCCGCTGCCCTACAACAGTCCACAAGCGTGTAATACAAAACCAACCAGATTGTCCAACCTGGACACTACATCCACTAGCAAATCAACATCAACAAGAGACCATTTGCAACACACTGCTACTGTCCTATTGCCTAGGGATGAGTGCAACCTTGAGCTTTGGTTAGGGCACACCAACAACCCTAAACCCTGCTCAAATCATTGCACCTCCTTGTCCCACTAGGCTGCTCCCTTCACTTCTCCTTCAAGCCCTCTCCATGCACTTTTTTAGGCCTTGGGCATCTCCACAAGGCTCTCTACAGCCCATAGTCTGCTACAACAAAGGAAACCTACCCCAAACTTCAGGAGAATACCCTTTTTCAACTGCGCTGGTTTGTCTAGAGGCTATGGCTCAAAGAAAATCACCTTCAAGGCCTCATGGCCCTCCAAACAACCTTCCTACAATGCTGTACCTACAACACTCTTCTGCGGCCTAAACAAAGACACAAATATACATACAAACAAGCACATAACAAATTTTACCTTACTTCTGATCTACGGCCTAGTCCTGCAAGAAGATCTGCTCCAAAACCTATCCAAGACTACTCTTCGGCCTCCTCGCTGGCTGCCGCAGACCTCGACACCAACGATTTTGCCTCTCAAGGAATCTAGACCAAAACAGTGAGAGATCCTTTCACAAAATGTCCTCCTTGCTCCTTCGCTAGTTTGCCTGAGATTCGCTCCAATTTAGAGGTATAACTTTGATGTGTTTCTCATTGGATGTGTGTAAATGACCTCACCACTCACTTGTATATATATCTTTCTTTAGGGAAATGTCTAGCCCATCTAGGGCCTTAAGCTATAAGCTGACCCTTCTTCTTGAGTATAATATCCCTAATTTTGATTTTTCGCATTGGAGACGATTTCGAAGAGGAGGCAATTCCGACATTGGGAGTTAGGAGGAAAAAGGGAAATAGTAGCTCTAGTGGAACGTGTGGCCCACAAGAGAGAGAAATTTGGTCGAAGAAGGAAACTCATAGTCTTGTAGGAGAGAGATAAGAGGAGGGGGTGTGAATTAGGACAAAGAAAGAGTGGGGGCCACCAAGGGAGAGAAGGAGGTCAACAATTATAAATTAGGAGAAGAGACCTTCATTTGCATCTTTTGACAATTTAACTTTTGAACACAAGTTTTCTTGAGTTGTTTAGCCAAGTCAACCAACGCTATTTAGTTCGAGGGATTCCCAAGCGGGAATTCCACCTCTACCTTCGGTGAACTCCGAGTGTCACCCTAGGAGAGTAGAGAGAAGTCTATCTCAGGACTTCTAAAGGAGCTTCATTTCATATTATTTCCAGCTAGTGCGTATTTTCCTTGGGCGCAGATTTGAAGCACTCCAATTGAGATCAACTATAGATTGCTAAAGTTCTGGAGGATTTGCAGGAGTTTTTCCCACACATAGCCAAATATTTTGTAAATAATTTGTTGGGCCGTAAGGCAAGAATTCTGAGGAGCCATTTCTGTCACTCTGAGCATTGTGCAGAGGTTTCTGGCTTAGCTCGCGCAAGGGAAGAGAGAGAAGAATTTGTGGAGAGATAGGGGCAAGGGATAGTAGGTGTTTTTTCGGGGAGATTTGCAAGAATTTGGGAGGCATTCCAGTGAGGATTATGGCATGTATTAGTTGAGCTATTTCCAACAGTGTGCATCGTCTAACAGAGAGAGGAGCTCACACCATTTTGGGGCACTGGTGACTTGTGGATCTAGCCCAAACTCTTTCTGGGCTTTTGAGGGTTTGGTGAAAGGAGGCTAGGATTAATTTTATGGAATTTTCTGAGCACTTCCGAGGGCAGAATTCCTATTTCCATCCGACAGCTAGCAGTAGAAATTATTGAAGGAGGGCGCAATTTAACCTAGGACCATTTCCACCATTCGGGTTTGTGAGATATTTCTGGGTCTTGCTGTGTATCTAGTGAGGAGGTCACCATTAGAGTTTCAGCTCATTTCAGGAACTCTTCAGAGCAGTTCCTCTAGTTTCCTTCCTGCAATAACTAACAGTGTTTCCTGGGCATGCACAGTTCTTCTTGGGGGACCTTTCGAACATTTGAGCATCATAGTCACACCTGGGTTGTTGCCCAATGTTCCACTAAGACGCGGGTGCGGGGAGACACACAAGGGGGACGTGTGGGAGTACCCTCAAATTTATTGAAATTTAGGGGGGACGGGGGGATGTCGGAGTATATCATTTTTTTTCCTTTTTAATTATATATATATATTATAATATATATATATTTCAAATTCATATTCAATAATGAAAGCATAAATAGAATGAGACATACATAATTGAATTAAATAATGAAATACATTGATCCATACTCATCATCCTTACTAATACATACATGATTCATCCATAAACCACCAGATTCAATAATGAAATACTCTGATCCATATTCATTATTCATTATTCGCCATTCTAGAATCTACATTGATTTAAAAATTAAATTCATCATTCATCATTCATCATTCTAGATTCTAAATTGACTTAAAATTAAAATTCATCATTTATCATTCTAGAATCTAATTAGTACTAAGCAAAATAGACTATAATAGACACTGAAATCTAAAGACTGAAATAGTAAATTGATATAACTAAAAATAAAAAACAATGGAGTGATGAGTCTAAAAGCCACTCTAAAGTACACAAAGGGTTTGGTGCTCTTGATTAAATACTAATTCCATACCCTTGTACATGACAATATGCAATGGAAACATTGCAATCCTTCGAATCCTGAATTCCTGAAAAACTGTTAAGTCTGCTGGATTTTGAGTGAGATCTAAAATTCTACTTTCTCCATATGAAATCTAATGAAGTCGGAACCTATAATATTCCTAACCTAGAATATTCCTCAAACCCCAGCAAAAACTCCAACCAAATATGTGCAAATGATATAATAACCCAGAAGTGATAAAATAACAGTGGAACAACATATAGTAATGTAAACCAGAAATATAAGCAGATACACAAGAAATGCAGCGAGAAATGCTAAGCCATTTTATTATATTGAGCAATAAATGAGTACAAGAGGTGATTAGACAGATGGCACCTCGACTTGCACAAGGCAAGTGAAGAAATACTCTCAGAATGACAAGAATAGCCTCTCTGCGTGGATGCTGCTGCTGTGCTACTGCTAGAAAACAAATGATGATTTGGGGCTGCTCCCCTCCTCGGAAAAAGCTGAAACTCTAGATTCGGGCTCTACTCAAGAAACCTAGAAAAACATAGAAAGCTTTCCTGGAATGGCCTGACAATGATCTGTGCCCCAGCTGCTGGAAAAATGCCGTGCTGCTGCTACTGCTGGAAATCGAATGAGGATTTGGGGCTGCTCCCCTCCTCAGAAAAGGCTGAAACTCTGGAATCAGACTCTACTAAAAAAAACCCAGAAAAACTCAAAAAGCTTTTTTGAAATGGCCGACCCCCGAAAATCACCCCTTGGGGTTCTGCGCAGTTCCTCAAAGACGCTGATGAAACTGCTGCTGAAATGCTGATGAAATTGCTGCTGAAATGCTAATGAATCTACTGCTAGAATGCCAATGGAAATACCTTGCCCGAGCAGGCACTCGAAGTCCCCCAGCGCTAAGGGTGAGATCTCTGAACGGAAACACTCAATGCACTAAACAGTGCTGCAGACTAGCTAAACAACGAGCGTGCTCTAAGTCGAAATGACTATCACAAATTCTGATAACCAGAATGATCCAAAATGAGGGGGCTCCTCTCTATTTTATAGCCTCTGCCTCTCACAATCCCTAGGCTCACCTCCTCTTGCGTGATTCCACTCTTGCCATGTGTTTGCGTGGGACCCATTTCTGCATCCCCCTTTGGCCCCCTTGGCTCCTCCTTAAGTCACAACGTTGTGCTACTAGGAAGTGACTTTTTATTCTTAAAGTGAGTTATGTCCCCCGTCCTCACTTTTTTATTTATAAATAACTATAGAATGCAAAAATTGGGCAAAATCGAATATTCCAATTAGCCATGGCTAATTAGAAATATTACAGAACCACTCTCAAACATCCTGAGCCATTTCATGGCAATGTTAAAAATTTAAGTAAAAGTGACATTTACTTTAAGAATTTAACATTACCATGAATTGCATAGCATTAGTAGGGAAATATGGTCAAATACTAGGTTTCCCTGTCATAAATCATTGTTTACAAGCAACTTTAAGGGGGGGCACATAGCCCATTTTGAGGGGGGATGCCCAGGCGTCCCCCTTTTGGGGAGTCACGTTCCCCACATTGGGGAAACGCCCCCCTTGCGTCTCGTCGCATCTCCCCAAAAGGGGGACGTGGGGAAACGTTTCCCTGGATGTCCCCCTGTCTCGGGTGCGTGGGGTGCGAGGGGTGCGCGCACCCGACCCTGGGGGACGCGTCCCCGTGGAACACTGTGAATCTTGCCATAGCTTGCAGTAGCAAGCCTAGGTTCCTTTGATCTCATTTATTATTCTCATATTTATCAAAATTAATACACTGACTCAAAGTTTTGCTCATATTTCTGTGTTCAAATGTGTATGGTTGGGCATTTTTGAATTTGTAGCTGTAGCTAGTTCATTGCTTCTGTTACCTATGGTATTTTCCCATTTGGAATATTACAGTGGTATCATAGCATGTTCTTGGCCAACTGTGGGGTAGCCAACAAGATCATGGAAGATTTGGGCATGTATGCACAGTGACGGGTGAAACCATAAACAAACCCATGGCTTAAGGAAGATTCAATATCTAGGAATTCTTGGGTGGAATTCGCTGGAACGATGAGATGTTGGCCCAATTGAGGAAGGTGATGGACCAAATCCATCCTCATCCTTATAGCAGAGACACTAGAGGTGCACAGGCTGTGTGGGTGCAACCATCTACACCATGTGGGGAAAGTCGATAAAATCAAGGCATCAAATCTCCTCAAAAGGAGCAAAGAGAGCAGGGACAGTTAGAGGGTAAGACCAAGGGGCGCTTTCGCTGGTGGAGACCTGGCTTTAGATATTAGGAGCATGAGGAGGAGGTTGAGCATCAGGTTGAGGGCACACAGGGTTGTGAGGAGCACGTAGATATACCCAGCGTGACGCAGGAGTCACCCTTGTTGGAGATTCCTTTGATAGCTTCGGTTGACACCTTGGGGGAAAGAGTAGAACATACACCCATAGGGCCATCCATTGATGAGGTGCGAGGAGACACAAAAGTGTCCATTGTCCAGGAGGTGCCATATGTTGTTGAGTTATCCATTGACGAGGTGTATAGGGTAGTGTCTGAGTTTTTAGGTGATAGCAACACACAACAGATTGGTGAGGTGCTAGGAGACATATCCACCATTGATGAGGTGCCAGGAGACACCGAGGTATCCACCATTGATGAGGTGCTAGGAGATACAATTGTATTAGATGATGGCTGCCCACAACAATTTCTTCAGTTCTAGGCCGACCTTCTAGCATTGAAAAGGAAGGTCACGACAATGCGAGAGGCCATTCTGTCGTAGAACGGGGAGCTGGAGAGCATGAGAGCGATTTGTGTCGAGTCAGCCACCAAACTGACTCACATTGAGGGATGGTTGGATTCCCTAATGGTATAGCTAGAGTGCACATTGGAGCATCGGAGCAACCCTCTTCAAACATACTTAGATGGGGCTCATAGCACTAGTAGGTTGCCTCTGCACGTTGGTGAGAGCGAGGCCACGTCACCTAGACAGATTTTATGTGACGACCAAATCAGTGAGAGTAGACGACATGAGCTTCATAGGGGACAACATTCGTAGGATGGGGGCCTAGCTCCATGTACAAGAGTTTGTGCTTTGGATCCTTCCCTTGGGGTTGGATGGCTAGAGATTCTAGTTGGTACTCGGTGGAGTGGGCTAGGCATATGAAGTTCATCATAGAGTAGAGTGAGGATCAACAAGCGCATTCAGGCATCGGGGATACTAGAGGCCTAGGTTGGCATTGGGATCTAGGTGGCACTACCTACCATTTACCAGATACGCAGATTGACTACGACATCGGTGGCATAGTTGACCCAATGGTCGGGTGCACGCATTCACTAGGGGAGTTTCAATTAGCATCAGTGGCCAGTCAATTTGTGAGGGAACTCCATGGGTCATTTGGGTATGCTGGTTGTGCATGGGGTCGCGGGATGATCCATATACTTTGGTAAGAGATTGTCGGAGGAGGTGGCATTGGCAAGCCACCAGACAATGCCTTGTATGGGGCTGGGGATTATCCACATATATGTGGTGCATAGGGGACACAGAGTAGCAGAGTAGTGGTGGCATCGCTACTGGTACATAGGGAGATTTGCCTCTTGGGTCCCTTAGGGAGGATTTAGAGGGAGAATCCATGCATCAGAGGGTATTATGATGTGACGGGGGAGGTGGTGATGCCGGTAGGGTGCGGATCGATGCGTACTATCTCAACCTTAGGCCATGGCATCCAGTGGGGTGTAGGAGCGTATAACATTGTGCAGTGGTTTGCAGGTGGGCATGTAGATGCATGGTGGTGTGCCATAGTGTGTTGGATTGTGCTATGGAGCAGGAGAAGCGATTCACATCTGTAATATTCCTAGGGAAGTTTTACAGTGAATATGCAAAGAAACATAGGCAATACGCCACAAAATTTAAACACATGAATTAGATCACAAAATTGCACCAATACTTCACTGCTGAGCCATTTTATTAAAATTTGAAGAGGGTACAATTAGGTGTTGGAAAGAGTGCACTTGGGCTTGCTCAAGGCAGGCTAGCTAAGCTCAAATGAACAATAAGAAATCCCCCTTAGGTACACTGCTGCTCTATCTCTTGGCTCTGCCTTGAACTGCCCAGAAATACGTTGCTGGGTGAGAAGATATATTTCTAGGGCCTCTTGTAGTGCTTAGAAAATTCCTAGAAATTAACCCTAGACTCTCCACCAAATACCTAGAATAACCCACGAAGGAATTGGGCTATGGTTGACCTCAGAATGTCGGCCCTCTTTTCCCTCTATGGCTCTGTTACTGGGAAATTCAGCCCACCTGTCTATCCTGTTGCAAATGCCCCCAAAAATAGCTGCAAACTCCAAGCAAAGGCTCTCCTAGACTCCTCAAACCCCATGCCCAAACTCCCTTCGCAACTCAACTCCCAAGTGTGCCTCCTCCAAGCACTGCCTAGTCTCGACCACTGTTTTCAAAACTGGCTAGCTTGGAACTGACTCAGCCAAGTTGGTCCGAGCCAGGCCAAAAAAAATTGACTCGGCCTTGGATTTGGTTTGGCTGGCCGGGTTAATACCAAGTCGCGGTGTTAGCCCGACTAGGAGCCAACATTAACCCGACCAGGTTAGAAAAAGAGGCCCAGGCTACGGATGAATTTCCTGGAATAACTTAAGTATCATCAATCAAAAGATTCAATGTTCCTTCGAAAACTGAATTCACTGTGACATTTTAACATGCAAATGAACTTTCTGATTATTGGCTATTTGAATCATAAATGATATACTAGGAGTCTACAAAATCGGAAATTGAATCCCATATAAAACCGAGTTTGTCCTTGCAAAATGTATAGTTTCTAAAACACAACTCGGACATCAATATTTGCTGCAGAAGTGTTAGTTGCAATATTTGTTGCAGAAGTGTCAATTGACTCGCTGCATATAACACATCACCAAATCCCACTGACCTCACAAAAACCATGACCTTTCACATCTCCTCTTTTGAAAAGTATTGACACAAAGGTGTCAATTTTAAGCCTAAAGGAAATTTAGTGACAAACATAATTACAATAATAGAAGAATCTCTCCGTTCGATGAAGTACAAATTAATATAATTATAAATCCAATAATTTGTTCATTTTCTCCTTCTTGTCAACCACACCTTCTACAATAGTTGTTCTGATCCATGAAATATCATCAACAGTGCCTAAGTTTTATAGAATAATGTGGCATCCACTCCTTTGATGCATCATGCAATAGGCACAGTTTCCATGCACAGAAATGTTTTTCTCTATGCATCCTCCTTTTCCTCCAAAACAGAGTTCAAGGGTTAACCAGACATCCAAAATAGAACATGGAGATTAAGGGTAAGTTAATAAAGCCACTTTAAGTGGATGAACAAACTGACACTGCTTAATTAAAAAAAGCAATTTCATCCTTACTGTGCAAATTTTTGGATTGAATTTTCCGTGTTCTAATAAACAGAATATCTTGCATCATTTGTTATGTATTTTTGTTTTGATATCGATTCTCTATATCATCATCATGTATGTATTGGACAATGCACTGGGTGCCATTTTGATGTAATGGATATATACATGGGCCTGCTTTGATCATATGTCGTCTTCTATCTATATTCTAAGGCTGCGTGTTTGGAAACATGAATGAAAATCTTTAAAATTATGTTTTTTTTTTTTTTTTTTTTTTTTTTTTTTTTTTAAATTAAATATTTAATGTATTTTTTACAATGACTGAGTCATTGAAATTGAGCTGACTGAGTTGATACCGAGTCGGAGTCGACCCTTGGCCAAGTTGGTGTCGGAGTCGAAGTTTTAAAACATTGGTCCTAGCGCTGCTCGCTGTGTCTCCTCCCCACAAACTCGCACCCCACTATTGGAACAACAGGAAAAAGGATGGAACTCCCTTCTTGGGCTGGCACTCAAAGTCCATCGAAGCAAGGGTTGAGATCTCCGCTTGGAGACACTCATGTGCTAAACAACACTTGTAGATTTGGCTTCAGCTCAAGCGTGCTATGTCAAAGAACAATTTATGAATAGATGATTGAATGACCAAAATGAGTGTCTTGCCTTCCTTTTTGTCAAGATGCCTCCAACGCACTCATGTGGGCCCCCTCGATTTCCTCCCATCGAATTTCCCTCCAAGGCATGCGTATTCTCCATGTGGGCCGTAATTCTCCAAGTGTGGTCCCCACGCTCCACTAGGGGCTCAATATTCTCCTCCTCCTCTAATGTTTGGAGCTTGCTTTTAATCAAAATTTGATGTGGGGCCTCTAAACTCACATTTCCTAAGTGCCAACATGAATGAAGACAAAATTTATCAAAATTGATATTTCACTTAGGAATAATGCTAAGTGGGAATATCACAATCCTCCTCGCCAAAACTTTGCTTGTCCTCAAGCAACTGTAATGAAAGATGTTGAAGTATCTGGCTCCCCTTCCCAAGTGGCATTCTCATTTGGTAGGCTCCTCCATCTGATCGGAAACTCCTTGATGACCCTATTCCTCAAAGCCTCTCTTGAGTATCCAGAATAGCCTCCGGCTCCAGAAATAAGTGCCCCTCATCATTCGTAGGAGGTAGCTTTGCAGCTGCTGGCACCTGCTGTCCCAGTGCCTTTTCAGGCAAGATACATGAAAAGTGTTGTGCAACCGACTACCCGTGGGTAGCTCTAGCTCATATGCCACCTCCGCAACTCTGCAAGTGACTCTGTTGGCCCATAAAAAGGAGGTTTGAGCTTCTCGGTCCCCTTCTGCTTGAGCGATGATTGCCTGTACGACTAAAGCCTCAAGAAGATCAAGTCCCCTACCTCAAACTGTCTCTCGACTTTGCCCCTATCTGCATAAAGTTTCTGCTGGTTTTAGGCTGTCTGCATGTTGTCCTTGAGATCCTGTAAAATGTCTTGGCTCTCCTATATCCAATCCTTGGCCTTAGGGGCCTTGTTGTCTCCAATCATCATGTCAGCAAAAGACAATGCATCGTAACTGTATAGAGCTCGGAATGGAGACATACCTATGGACATGTGCTATGTGGTGTTGTAACAGTACTCTCCCAGATGTAACCACCATATCCATGCTCGTTGATGGCCTGTCAGATAGTTACGCAAGAAACCCTCTGGCCATTTGTTGACTATCTTTGTCTGCGCGTCTGTCTGAGGGTGGTAATTAGTGCTCGAAGTGAGCTTAGTGCCCACCAGTTGGAATAGCTCCTGCCAAAATCCCCCCATGAACCTACTATCTTTGTCATTGACAATGGTCTTCGGAAGACCACGTAGTCGAAACACCTCCTTGAAAAATAATTCGGCCACCTGTGAGGCTGAGTCCCAGGTTGAGATTCTAAAGAAATGTGCAAACTTCGTCATCCGATCAACCACCACGTAAATGCAATCTTTGCCCTGTACTGTGGGCAACCCGGTAATGAAGTCCATCGATATACTCTCCCATTTCCCCTCAGGGATAGGAAGAGGCTGTAGCAACTCAATAGGGTGTGACTGCTCACCCTTTTTCCTTTGGCATGTGTTACACTCCCTGACATGCCTTAGAACATCATCCTTCAGGCCCCTCCACGCAAAACGCTCCCTGATGGTCCTATAAGTCTTTGTGAAGCACTGGTGCCTGACTAGTGGTGAGTCATGGGCAGCCTGCAAAATCTTCTCCCTTAGCTGGGAGTTAGGCACCAAGTAAATCCGGCCTCCGTAGTAAATCACCTCGTTCATCATCCTATGCCAGTCTTCTGTCACTGCCCCATCAAGGACCTCACATGCAAATCAGTCCTTGGAGTACTCCATCAGTAACTGTGCCCTCCAATTTAGGGCCATGCTTATTAGCAAAAGGGCAACCGGTCCCTTGGACAACACATTTGCCACCACGTTGTGCTTCCCTTTGACATACTCGATGTCAAAATCATACGCTTGGAGTTCACCCACTTCTGCTGCCTCTCCTGTAACTGCTTCTACTCCAAGATAAACTTGAGGCTGTTGTGGTCGGTCTTGACCCTGAACCGATTTCCCACCAAGTACTATTTGAACTTGGCTAGTGCATGCATGACGGCTAGCATCTCCTTGTCATAAATAGAGTACAACCTCTCATGGGGTAATAGCTTCAGACTCTCGAAGGCTATGGGGTGCCCTCCTTGCATCAAAACTGCGCCAATATCCTCTTCGGATGCATCACACTCCAACATGAAGGGCTGGGTGAAATCTGGAAGTACTAATACGGGACAACTGCTCATGACCTGTTTGAGGCAATCAAAAGCCTCTTGCGTTGTAGCTGTCCACTCAAAATCCCCTTTCTTCGTCAGATCAGTGAGGGGAGCTGCCAAGTGAGAGAAGCCCTTTACGAACTTCCTGTAGTAAGTGTAGATGCCTACAAATCCCCTCAGCTCTATCACATTCCGGGGCTCTGGCCAATCCCGGATGGCCTTAATCTTCTCATGGACTCTGACTCCATCCTCCCCAATGATGTGCCCTAGGTAGAGCATCTCCGTCAAGTTGAACTTGCACTTCGATAGCTTCACATAGAACTGCTGCTCCTCCAATATGCACAACATTGTCTCTAAGTGCTGGAAGTGCTCCTCCCATGTTTGGTTGTAGATCAAGATGTCATCAAATAACACCAACACAAACTTTCGGAGCCGCCCACGAAACACATGGTTCATGCAGGACTAGAAAGTGGCTGGTGCGTTGGTTAGGCCAAAGGGCATAACAAGGAACTTGAAGTGCCTTAGTGGCACTTGAAGCGGTCTTAGGGACATCTTGGTCGCTTATTCTGATCTGGTGGTACCCTGAGCGTAGATCAACCTTGGTGAAGAATTTCGGCCCCCCTCAGCTCGTCCATCAACTCATCTATGCTTGGGACAAGGTAGCGATTCTTCATGGTCTTCTTGTTAAGGGTCCTGTAGTCAATGCACATCCTTAGGGACCCATCCTCCGTCTTCACCAAAACAACTAATAAAGCAAAAGGGCTACAACTGGGTGTGATGTGCCCAAGTGCCAGCAACTTATGAATAGCCCTCTCTATCACATCCTGATATGCCTTGGGATGTCGGTAAGGGGTAGTGATCATTGACTGTACCCCCGGCTCCAACTCAATGGTATGCTCAAAACCCCGATCAAGTGGTTGACCCAGCAGTATGTATCCAAACACTACTGGATACTTGTCCAAAATGGCCTGTATATTTGGGTGCGGTGGCTTGCCCTGACCTCCAACCTCTGAAGTCCTCAACTCCACAGCCCACACAATGTCTCCATGTCTCAGATCCGCCTCCATCTTGTGGGCTGAAACAGTTTGTGGAGGGTAGGAGTGCATACCCCATAGCAAAACTAGTTTGCCATCTGGCCCTACGAACTCCATTTCCAACTTCTTCCAATCATTAGTGACTCTACCAAGAAAGTAGAGCCACTAAACACCCATCACCACATTGGTGTTCGACACGTTACCACGAAGAAGTGATCTGTCATTGAGTAGTTCCCCATGGTCACTGTTAGAGTTGGAACATAGCTTGTGCACTGCATGGTTCTATCCCTTGGCACCAAAATCGAAAAACCCTCAAACTCCTCGATTGTGATACTCCTCCTTTGGACCATCTGTGCATCAATGAAGTTGTGGGTATCCCCATTGTCTACTAAAACTGAAACACGCTGCCCTTGCACAGTGCCCTTGATCCTCATAGTCAAAAACTTGGGTACCCCACATAGCGATGCAAGGACCCCTCCTGATGGAGCGAAAGTAGCTGTCCCTGACAGGGGTGGTGGTGGTGGCCCCTTATCTGCTTGCCCTGCGCTATCATCTCCACCCATCTCTAAGTAAACATCATCCTCCCCGTCATTGTCGGAGAAGACTTCAATGTAGTGGGCCTTGCTCGTTGCACATATATGACCTGCAACCCATGGTTCCTGACAGGTAAAACACAACTTCCTCCTTTGGAGGTCTCTCTGGGTCTCCTCATCCAAGGTTGCGGAGGAGCGCCCCCCCTTCACGTCCTCACTCCGAATTCACACTTCGCTCGAGGGTGCGCTCTCAAAATCGCTCCCCCTTTTGAGCGATTTTGAGAGTGTGCTCCCTTAAAAAAAAAACGCTCCCTAGTTTTTCGGGAGCAGTTAGGGGAGCAATCGCTCCTTGACTGCTCCCCTATGCTCCAAGAGTGATTTTTAAGAGGGGGAGCGATCGGGGAGTGATCGCGCACGATCGCTCCCCCTCTTAAAAATTGCTCTCGTCCGACATCGAAAAAGAAGGCCACACGGCCGAGAGAGGGGTGACGACCAACGAGGGAGAGAGGGAGGAAAGGGTGGGAAAGGGGAGGCAGAAAAGGATAAAAAGACCCTCTCCCCTCCCATTATTCACTTCATCCATTGGAGAACAAGAGGAGCAAGAGAGTTTGGAGCTTGGAGAGAGCAAGAGAGAGGAGCTTGGAGGAGCTTGGGATTGAAGGCCAAAGAGGTAGGATCTACACTCTAATTTAGCATTTTTTTTCTTTTTTTTTATGTTCATTGTTAATTTTTTTGTTTTGTTTTGTAATTTTCTCTATTTCCCATTCCCATTCCTCCATTTTTTTGCAGACTCAAAAGTTCAAACATCATGGTTATATTGCTGGGCATTTTCTTCTTCTTGGTTCCTTTTATGGTTATTATGGTGTTGGAGAGTAGGAGGGTTGATCATGATGAATAAGAGGATGAAGAAGTGGGTTATAGTGGATTTGATGAAAACCCTGGAGAGGAGTACCTTGGTGAGGAGGAAGAGAGTGAACATGATGAGGCCCAAAAAAGTTAAAAACTAAACAAGACCAAACCCCATTGTGGAAATATGTTTCTAAGCTTGAAGGAGGGAAAGGGGGTGGAACCACTAAATTTGCATGCCTCCATTGCAACAAAACTTACACAGATTCATACACCTGTGCCAGAAGGCACCTCTGTGGGAAAAGGCCATGGGATGAAGATAAACCAATAGGAATCAAAACTTGTGCAAGTGTGTCAGCGACAGATAGAGCCAAATGCATAAGGGAAAAGGAGGAAGCCCAATCCAAATAAAAAAAATCAAAGGGTTTCTTTGAACATAGCTCACAATCACATCAACATGCACAAAGAACTCCTTCAGCATCCTCCCATGGTAGTGGATATGGGGGCACAAGAACAAACATCTTTTTAAGGTGTAGAACCATATCAGATTCCTTGACGAAGGATGTAGGAATGATGTGGATTCAAAAATTTACTGTGCGTGTGGGATACCATTCAATGTTCTTTGCTCACCTTATTGGCATGAAATGGTTTTTACCATAAATGATGCCCCTAAAGGATACAAGAGCCCTAGGTATGACAAGGCTAGAACCATTGGACTTGATCATGAAAAAACAAAAATATGACATTCTTTGAGTAGAATGACAAATTCTTGGACTGAGCATGGGGTGTCCATTGTATCTGATGGATGGAAAAATGTAAAAGGCAAGCCATTGATAAGTGTTCTTGCTGTGTCTGTTTGTGGTGCCATCTTTCTTTCAGCATATGATTACTCATAGAAGTTCAAGACTCCATCAACATTGCAGAACCATTACTTGAAACAATTGAACGTATTGGGCCATACAATGTCATATAAGTCATCATTGATAATGCTGCTAATTGTAAGGCAACAAGAGCAATTATTGAGGATAAATACCCCAACATATTTTGGTTTGGGTTTTTGGTTCAAACAATGAACCTTTTGATGCATGATATTATTAAGAACAAAAACCAACAATACAAATGGATTGGTGATTTGTACAAGAGAGGAAAACAAATGAACTTTTTTATTACAGATCATAGCAATACCCATGGGATTTTCCGCAGTCACTCAAGATTGGCGCTGTTGAAGATTAGATTTGCTAGCTATTACCTCACCTTCAGGCGCCTTTTGAAGGTAAGAGGGTCATTGGCTAGTATGGTATCAAGTCCACATTGGCAAGTATTAAAGGACAGGGCTACAAATTAATAATTTTAGGTATGTTCTTTGCTAGAGCAATTTATTTCAATTTCTTTTCCACATTAGCAATCACATCAACATAAAGTAAACTGTAGATAGAACATAAATATAAATCGCAGAAGACAACCCAAGACAAGAGGACATAAGATGTGGTGCTAGCCAGGGACAAACCCCAATGTGGGGAAACCCTTGATCAATTTTTCCTTTATGTTCTTCAAAATTCAGTAGAGAGAGAGAGATAGTACATTTACAACAGAATTCAACACTTTGACTTATCTAGATCTGAGCATAGATCATCTCCTATAACGATGAGATCAGTTGAAGTCATTCTGCTTCAACTGATTCTCCAAGGTGACTCCTTCACCTATCATCGTGCTGCATCTGGTCTTCTTGCTGCACCACTGCATACTGCACCATGCTGCACTAATCATGATTATCATCATGTTGCTGCCCTTGCTAATGTGCATCATCATTATGTTGCCCTTACAGATGTGCATCATCATTATGCTGCTGCCCTTGCTAATGTGCATCATCATTATGCTGCCCTTACAGATGTGCATCATCATTATGCTGCTGCCCTTGTTAATGTGCATCATCATTATGCTGTCCATTAAACTGATCCAAGTCTGGTCATGAACTATGACCCAATGCTTTCTCCACACACAACCCTCCAAGTCTTCTGCACCTGTTGTCTTTTACTGTGACTGTTTTGCTGCAACAACCCTTCATTCAACCCACAAATCAGCCTTGAATTTACTGCGGCCTAGGCAAGGAGTAAAGCCTTTCTTGTGAGCTGTTGTTCTAGGCATATGGCAGCCCTTAACAACTCAACGCAGGCCTGTTTTGGGAGGCTAGGTCTGCAGTCTACCTCAACTGGCTGTGGCCCTCCAACAACCCACCAAAACAGCCCTCTTCTAGCCCTCAAACAGATCCACAATACTTCCCATCAAACTTAGCCTTCCTCCAAGAGACCTCGGCCCCTCTACCAGCAACTCGGACTCCAAAACGGTGAGCTCTGATTGCTGGCTAGATCAACCTGCAGCTAGGGCATCACCATTAGGCTAGTGTATTACTCTTGGTGTCTCACTCCTCCAAAAACCCAAGACGTGCAGAGGAGGAGATCACCTCAAGAATATGTGTTTCAATCAAATCCTCTTCTATTTATACCAAAAACGTATAGGTTGAATAGACATGACGTTTGGGCTTCTTGAGCCTACATAAGTTGCTGGTCGGCTTGATGATAATTCCATAATCAAAATAAATTCATAT
>APFE030625704.1:117472-152361 GCA_000404065.3 Pinus taeda | reverse complement strand
AGACCAGTATCATTGATCCCAGATCAATGAAGGTCATCCTAGCATAGGGAGTACGGTAGATACAACGATGCGTCCATCGGTACCACTATGGTCCCTATCCTCATTTCCCTGCTCATTGATTAGATGAGAGGTACTTCCCATGAGTCCCAGACTGCATGGGTAGGATGCCTTGACAGGAGAACTTAATCAATCCTGTCCTCACAAGAGAACTAATCATCCTGCTACACCATTGCCATGGAGAACACATCATCTAGGCCTCACAGGAGAACTAATCATCTTGCTACATAATCATCATGGAGAACACATCATCTAGACCTCACAGGAGAACTAATCATCATCCTGCCACACCATTGCCATGGAGAACACATCATCTAGGCCTCACAGGAGAACTAATCATCCTGCTACATAATCATCATGGAGAACACATCATCTAGACCTCACAGGAGAACTAATCATTCTGCTACACAGGAGAGCGAATCTTCCTGTCCCACAAGAGAGCGAATCATCCTGTCCCACAAGAGAGCGAATCGTCTTGTTCACGGGAGAGCGAATCATCTTGTCCACAAGAGAGCAAATCATCCTGTCCCACAAGAAAGCAAATCATCTTGTCCCAATGCACACCACTAAGGGAGGGTGAGTTACCCTGTGGTTGTATGTTGCTCTAGTAAGAACCACAAGCCCCCAGAGCTCCCAGACCTCAATGTATGCAACATGCAGTACCCTTGTACAAGGGTCTCTCGACGACTCCAAGTCATTTGGGAAAATCACAAATTTGATCTTTCCCCGGGGTTCTGACAAAGTGTATCGACTTGTACATCATCTTAATGCGATGAAGCCTCCTTGCTCATTGACTTGCCATATCCCAGATAAGGTAGTATCTAATGTCTATCCACTGGAGCAATCGTCGAATACGGGATTCCTCAATAATGGAATCCCACCTCTGGTTGTCACAGAGAATCACAGTGGTATTTATCATGTGTACTCACTTAAGAGTTTCCACAACCAGGGAACTTCATACGAGGTCATACTCGTAGTTATGTATCTGGTCTCGGTGATACTTATAACAACCGACTTCTGCTTCGTGCTCATCCATGATATCAAAGCAGAATCCAAAGAGAACCAACACTGAAAAGTGCTCTAGTGATCCTCCACACTACTTGCCTGGTTAGCATTCGAATAATCATGCAGTTTTCATATTTCCGGCAGTGTATCTCAATCCATGAGAGATTGTGCCCTGAAGACATCTCAGAAGATTCTTGGCACCAATCCAGTGAGGTTCAACCAAATATGAGAACACCATGCTAATTGCAAAACATATATCCGGACGGAAGTTCACCAAGAATATCAACGTGAATGAGTTTATGAGATTCAGAGACATTTCCCAAATCTGGTCCGACATCACTACCATTTAACTTCTGAAAGTTAAGATCCTCGAGGTAGTCACAGGCTTGCAGTTCACCATTCCACATCTGGAATTCAACTCCCTCTTACTTCTTCAAATGAGAGGGTCCACACCTGTTAGAAGTAGGTCGTCCTCATAAGTTGCTGGTATGAGAGGTCTATCATCCACAACCTTCAGATGGTTTGGATCCGTTTCACTCCTAGTGAATCTCAGCTTTATCAGACAACTATCGATCCTCTCATACTATGCCCGGGGTGTTTTGCTTCAAGCCATAGAGGGCTTTCTTCCACCTGCATATGCGAGGTTCCTGATTATCAATCTCAAACCCCTTGGGTTGTTCCAGACCTGTGGACCTGCTACATGAGGGGAATGGTCCCCTTGTAAGATTTTCGTTCGGTACATCTCAGACATGTACTTTCATGCTCTTTTTGAATTCAGGCATCCCTATCACCGTCTAACTCACAGACCTTTGGTGCTACGTGACGATGGACATGGTCCCCAGTGGACTTCCTGCAATTTGATACAACCTTGAACTCAAAAACATCTTTGAAAATTCTATTTCCAAACACGTACCTTTCCATTGATGAGTGCCACCTTGAAAACTTTGACTTCCATTTCCGAGATGGACACCAGGTTCTTGCGATCAGGTACATAAAAGTGATTCGGGGTTCCTTGCTTTCTTTGAAGAGTCGACCATTTCCTTGATGACCTGCATTATCTTCGGACACTCCTTCAAATAATGGCCGAACTTATTGCAACCAAGGCATCTGCCTCTCCTTCCACCCTTAGATCCGAACTTCCCAATGAAGTGATCTTTAGATGGGCCATCAAAAACTTCTGCCACGCCATTCTGATAATATGTTTTGCTTCGACTTCACCCTTTGTGAACTTAGAAGAGAGATGTGGAACCCATTGATCCTTTTGTCTTGTCCCTATTGTCTTTGGTGATTTCTCTTTCACTCTTGCTTGGGCATTGTCTTCACCTCAGCTCTGATACCATGTTAATTTTAGGTATGTTCTGTGCTAGAGCAATTTATTTCAATTTCTTTTCCACATTAGCAATCACATCAACATAAAGTAAACTGCAGATAGAACATAAATATAAATCGTAGAAGACAAGCCAAGACAAGAAGACACAAGATGTGGCACTAGCCATGGACAAACTCCAATGTGGGGAAACCCTTGATCAATTTTTCCTTTATGTTCTTCAAATTTCAGCAGAGAAAGAGAGAGAGAGAGAGATAGTACATTTACAACAGAAGTCAACACTTTGATTTATCTAGATCTGAGCATAGATCATCTCCTATAACGATGAGATTAGTTGAAGACATTCTGCTTCAACTGATTCTCCAAGGTGACTCCTTCACCTATCATCGTGCTGCATCTAGTCCTCTTGCTGCACCACTGCATACTGCACCATGCTTCACTAATCATGATTATCATCAGGCTACTGCCTTTGCTAATGTGCATCATCATTACGCTGCCCTTACAGATGTGTATCATCTTTATGTTGTTGCCCTTGCTAATGTGCATCATCATTATGCTGCCCTTACAGATGTGCATCATCATTATGCTGTTGCCCTTGCTAATGTGCATCATCATTATGCTGCCCATTAAACTGATCCAAGTCTGGTCATGAACTATGACCCAACGCTTTCTCCACATGTTGCCCTTCAAGTCTTCTGCACTTGTTGTCTTTTACTGTGACTGGTTAGGGTTTGTTTTTGCTGCAACAACCCTTCATTCAACCCACAAATCAACCTTGAATTTACTGCGGCCTAGGCAAGGAGTAAAGCCTTTCTTGTGAGTTGTTGTTCTGGGCATATGGCAACCCTTAACAACTCAACGTAGGCCTGTTTTGGGAGGCTAGGTCTGCAACCTACCTCAACTGGCTGTGGCCCTCCAACAGCCCACCAAAACAACCCTCTTCTAGCCCTCAAACAGATCCACAATACTTCCCATCAAACTCAGCCTTCCTCCAAGAGACCTCGGCCCCTCTACTGGCAACTCAGAATCCAAAACAGTGAGCTCTGATTGCTGCCTAGATCAACTTGCGGCTAGGGCATCACCATTAGGCTAGTGTATTACTCTTGGTGTCTCACTCCTCCAAAAACCCAAGACGTGGAGAGGAGGAGATCACCTCAAGAATATGTGTTTCAATCAAATCCTCTTCTGTTTATACCAAAAACGTATAGGTTGAATAGACATGATGTTTGGGCTTCTTGAGCCTACATAAGTTCCTGGTCGGCTTGATGATAATTCCATAATAAAAATAAATTCATATCTCCATAATACTTATCGGAATCGGATGGTCTTTAGATCAATCCTACACCTCTCGACGAGAGGGATCCAATAAAAATATCAGCTGCCATAAATAAGCTGACCCACATGGAGTTTGGCCCTAGTTGCCAATAATGTTGCTAATTGTAAGGTAATGAAAGCAATTATTGAGGATAAATACCCCAACATAATTTGTTCTGGGTTTTTGGTTCAAACCTTTTGATGCATGATATTATTAAGAACAAAAACCAACAATACAAATGGATTGGTGATTTGTACAAGAGAGGAAAACAAATGAATTTTTTTATTATAGATCATAGCAATACCCATGGGCTTTTCCGCAATCACTAAAGATTGGCGCTGTTGAAGATTGCGAAGATTAGATTTGCTAGCTATTACCTCATCTTCAGGCACCTTTTGAAGGTAAGAGAGTCATTGGCTAGTATGGTATCAAGTCCACATTGGCATGTATTAAAGGATAGGGCAACAAATGCAACTGACAAGCAAGGTTTGGAGCTTGCTTTTAATCAAAATTCGATGTGGTGCGTCTAAACCCACATTTCCTAAGTGCCAACGTGAATGGAGACAAATTTTATCAAAATTGATATTTCACTTAGCAATAATGCTAAGTGGGAATATCACAACATCGCGTTGAGTGCATGTGAGGAGTGTCAGTTACAGTGATAGATAGGATACAAGACAATACATGATGGTACAGCAATAGCAAGGGATATCCGTGGTGCACAAGGATACGCTGTAATGTATAGTTGCATGCCGAGGAGTACAGGGACACTTGGTGGTATGCAGTGGCATATGGTGTGGCACAAGGGGCTCTTGGAGCATTGCCTCCCAGGAGACTGAGGATGGGGACATTAGGCATACCTTTGGGTGTAGTTCACCCAGGATCGATGAGGACGCAGATGAGCGACACTTGATTGTATCCATGGGGACTCACACGAATGTTCCTCTTCTACATCACTTGAAGGCACATATTATTTGGTTGTTGTCCTTTGACACTTTGGGCACGAGCAACAGGGGGTAGGGAGCTCACCTGAGATATTTGGATGGGACTTAGCACACCAGGGGAGAGACTCCTTAGTGGGGGCATTGGGTCAGGGCACGAGCTGACAGGTATAGGTTTGGGGAGTGCATGGCTTGTTGCAGAGGTAGCTTGTGTTCCACCTTTGAGTTCACACTTAAGGGGATACATGACACATTTTGGGCAAGGCACTTTGAGATATCATGGGAACAAATACAACAGGCGGTCGACCTTTCTTACGGGTGTATGTTTAGTCTTTAGACAATATTGGGGTGCGTTTTCGGGAGACAAGATAACAGATCCCACGGTGTGGCATGGCTTGCACAGGGCAATTTTGCATGCGTTAGATTGATTCATGTTGTTTGGAGTCTATATATCGATTACATGCAGGGAGCAGATATGTGGGGCATGTGGATTTCAGTAGTTGTCAGGACTACGCTACAGTAGATTTGGTTATGGGATCCAAGGATTTAGTTGGACGACATACCACTCCATTTCGTGAGGAGCGGGACCATAGCCGAGGGTGATCTAGCTCACTTTGGGGTTGACACATGGGGGATCGCTGAGGCCTCAGTTGTTTGGCGAGGCAGGGGTGTCTAGTTGCTGCTCAGGATTGGGATTAACAATGGATGGGTAGATATTGACATCATAGCGATACATAGGCAGGATGAGCTTGGTGTTTGTCGATATTTTTCCACCAAGTTTCAGGGGAGGAGGATACAGTTTGCCCATGATGGGCACATTTTAGAGCTAGAGTGGTGCAATGACAACATGGTTGCACCCTTCTGAGACTAGCATTCATAGCGATACTTGGGCAGGATGAGCTTGGTCTTCTTCGATATTTCGCTACCAGGTTTCAGGGGAGGAGGATACAGTGTGCCCACGATGGGTAGCTTGTTAGAGACAAAGTGGCGTAGTGACAACATGGTGGCACCCTTTTGACACTAGAATGGGACTTGAGCGTCGCAGTACTGGACAACTCAATGACCTTCAGGGATGAGCTGACTACCATGGGGGGGATCATTCAAATCTTCTATTAGGCTTTTGTGACTCGCTGATGGCATGGGGGACTTCATCAACATGGCAGGTTGGTCAATAGGAGGATGTTAGGGGAAGCCCACGTGGGAGAGACTTCATCCCCACGAGGATTGGGTTGTACCTTCAGGAGTTTACTGTTGGAGTGCAGAAGGTGGACTACTCGGTAGGGCAACTTCATGGGGAGTTGGATAGAGCCCTACATTATCATGATGCTCTATTTATTGATAGTATGCAGAGGGCTTTTGGTACCTATACCTGGCTGGACAGTGAGCCCAACAAGGGGTGCTTCACAGTGATCAGGATGGCTTGGGATCTAGGTATCAAGGGATTCCTTCATGACCAGACGGTGCAGAGATCGGGGATGACTCAGTGGCACAATTGGGACCCTGGTACTATTGGTGGTGATAGTGGTGATCAATAGTCAGAGGGGGTTGCTTGTTCAGGTATTACTTGAGGACAAACAATTTTTGGCAGCGAGGACTGTAATATCCCCAATTTGATTTTCCGCATTAGAGACAATTTTTGAAAGAGGAGGCAATTCCGGCATTGAGACTTAGGAGGAAAAAGGGAAATTGCATCTCTAGTGGAACATGGGCCCTGTTACCACTCAAACCAGTAGGGGACCTAAAAGGGGTTCCTAAGAGGGCAACCGCTAGGTTAAGGGCAATGGTGGAGGCTTAGCCCACTGTCACCACAACTAAGTCATCCTGCTCTTTATAGACTTTCACCGATGGGAGGAGCCCTGGTAGTGTAGGGATGACTTGTAAAGTATATGTCAATGGCTAGGTGGAAAGTGACCTTGGAAACCCTTTCCCAAGGATGGAGTGAAGAATGGAACTTGCTTGCTCTTTAAGCAAGGGACTTGGTCCTCCAAGGGTAAGGGGTGAGGATTGGAGCATTGAGGGAGAAAAAATAGGCTTATAAACAAGGTTCTCAATCCCTATAATCCTTGGGAAACTTGGATTCCCAAATGGTCTTTGACAAATAATCTTTATTGAGAAGTCGGACCACACGGGGTCAAGTGGACCCAATCCAAGTTCGGGGATGGAATGTAGCAACCAATGATGTTCCTATCTTGGACAAGATGAAGGGAAAGGACCAAACAAAAATATTTACTTCAAAAGGTTGAATTGATCCTATTGAGGTCTAGCCTTGGGGATGCCTAGGCAAAATTTGATCCTAGAGCTAGGGCTTGGGATTCCCAGAGATTCCATTGTTAGAATTGCCTCAAATTTGGAGGAGAGGGAGGGGACCCACTAACGCAGGAGCTTGTAGAGATTGAAGTTTTTCCTTGGGTCAATTCCCGGGAAATTGATGCCCTAGTTGATCTTTGAGGGCTAGACCTGGGAAAAAGTGATAAAAGGTGAAAAAGGTGAAGAGGATGACCACTTTTTTTAGGGATCAGTGCCTAATTCACTTGGGGATATGGAGTCAAGGATGATGATGAGTAAGAACTTGGTTTCTTGATCAAGGAGGCCCAAAAAGTCAGCTTCATCCAATGTTGAGAGAAATAAAAGAAGAGTGACCTTCAAGCATTTATACTTCAAAGCAAATGATGCAAGCTTATCGAGACAAATAATCTCTAGGAAATTTCATTCATATAACATTGGCCCATACATTAAATTAGCTAAAACATGCTCAATTCCACATTTCAATCAATGCCGTTGCTAGCCCTAATTCTAGCAGTATGCAACAACAAGAATAATAACATCAAAATTTACTTACAATGTTATAGAGTATATCCAACCAGCATTTCGTTTACAATACAAAGCTCAAAGACAAGATAAAGAGCCCAAATCCATACGTCAAAATTCATCCATCTCCAAAAATATCCTCCAAGGAAAAAATGCGAAGTTCTCTATATTAGAGAGATCCCAAGTCAAGTGATGATCCAAATGAATGTATCTAACATCAATATATAGCCTCCTAAGCAGTTCGAATTAGCCTATGGTCCTACATTAGCCCCTACTGATAAAACAATGTGCAAATAAAACCCCTATTGGTGACAAGCCCACCAAACTAGCTCACAAGTGTAAAGATAAGTCTCACAAGGGTCCAAATAATAATATGTACATGTCGTAAGGCCCTCCAAAGGCTCAACGATATCCTGAAGTGTTATATTGAGAAATAAATTCCTCGGAATACGATGGACAAGGGGGTGGCCCCTTGTTCTCCAAGTAGGAGACCTGTGGTGCTCCCAATGGGTTTGAGGGCACATAAATGACCCCACGGGTCTCCATATGAATCGAAGATGTCTGTAGATCCTCTGCAAGGGTCCAAGTGGTGGAATGAATGCTGCCATGACATTGTACAAGTCCTGGGACACCTATCAAGAGTGTGGGGCTCCTGTGGGGGGTTGCTGGGCATAATGTACCAAGCATATCACCATCACCCCAAAAGTGGATCGCTAGTAATCTTTGAGCATCCATGAAGATCCGTGGAGTGATGTCTGCTGTTGTGGAGGCCCATGGCTCTCTATGCACACACTACATGTGCCAATGTAGACCTATGGGGGTTAGGATCTCATATAGAGAAACCAAACCCAAATGGAAACCACCTGCAATCCTACATAAGATCAATGCGTCGACTAAATTAGTTCCAGTACAACCAATCATTGAATTAATTGGGTAAAAGAGCTTACAAATCATGGATAACAAAGTGGGCACTTCATAATGGCATGCCTCCCGTAGTGGGCTTTGGCATGTGCTAGTGTTTGCAAGCTCCAAAGGGGGTTAGCCAAGTACCTTATTAGGTGGTTTCAGCCCTTAAAGGGGATAGTATGTCCAAGGTACATCCCTCTAATAGGGGTGGCAAGTTACAAAAAAGTGAGATGGAATAGGGAATGAGAGGGGCAGTCCTGGGCCACATAGTGGGGCATAGGGGTAGCTAGATAAGGGGAAGCCCACACCTGGGTAGGTAATGTATAAGAGGGAGCAATCGTGGTACATAAGGTGCCCTGACCTTGATTTTTCCACCCTTATTTATATACGTTTTGCCTTTTATCAATTTTCTTTAATTAACTGCTTGGGGCTTAAAGGATAAGAGCATGATGTGTATATAGCAGTAATTACTCCCTTTAGGTAGGGTGGTTCATTGCCCTCCAGGGGTTGGGACAATCATGGGTTCCTAAATGATAGAGGAGGCTCATCTATGGCCTATGGAACCAGGGTGATGGCCATGGATTGGGGTAGAGCTCACGTAATGGCTTTTGACCACGTGCTAATTATTTTTGTCCCAACCATCTTTTGCATTTTGTGGTACAATTTCCTGTTAAATGTGGCCAATTATGCTTTTCACTTTTTCTTTTAATTGCTTCAACCTCCGGGGCATCATTGTGGGCTTGACCCAAGGTGGGGGCAAGGGGATAGGGAGGCTAGCCCTATGTGGACCCAGGCGGGAGAAAAGATGACTGGGAGTATAGTGAGTGGAAAGGGAGTAATATGTGCGGGTAAGGGAGCGGGACCACGCGCCCAAAATCGGGGTTTCCCAGTTAGTACTACCCTAAAACCACATGGTCAATAAAGGACATCCTATGGGACTAAGATCCAAGGGTAATAACCACAAGAGATCAAGAGGACAAGAACACAAACTAAGCCCTCTTTCTGCCAAATCCCCCCATCAATCCATACCTAGACGTGTCCATGATAAGTAAGCACAATACTCAATTACCAAATGACAAGACATACCTTTAGATTCGGGAGGCCCACCTTCAAACATACGATCAATACAGGTGGGTGAGGGACCACATGGCTGGCTCAGGTGGCAGAGAAATGGCAGAAGAAGCTCGGAGGAGGCTGCAAGGGGCTGCTGGCTACTGGTTGAGGCTCATCATGGAGAATAATTTCTTCTAGGGATATCACCCACGAAGTGGTGGGTAACAGGGCCCACAAGAGAGAGAAATTAGGTCCAAGAAGGGAACTCGCACTCTTGGAGGAGAGAGAAAAGAGGAGGGGGTGTGAATTGGGAAAGAGAAAGTGTGGGGGCACTAAGGGAGAGAAGGAGGCCAACAATTATAAATAAGGAGAAGAGGCCTTCATTTGCATCTTTTGACAATTTAACTTCTCAACAGAAGTTTCCTTGCCCTGTTTAGCCAAGTCAACCAGTGTTGTTTAGCACGAGGAATTCGCAAGCAGGAATTCCACCTCTACCTTCAGTGAACTCTAAGTGTCACCGTACGATAGTAGAGACAAGTCTATCTCAGGACTTCTAAGGGAGCTTCATTGCAAATTATTTCCAGTTGGTGCGTATTTTCCTTGGGTGCGGAAGTTGTTCGAAGCAGTACGCATCGTTTGACAGAGAGAGGAGTTCGTACCATTTTGGGAGCATTGGTGACTTGTGGATCTAGCCCAAACCCTTTCTGGGCTTTTGTGGGTTTTGTGAGAGGAGACTAGGATTAATTTTGCAGAGTTTTCTAAGCACTTCTGAGGGCAAAATTCCTAGTTCTATCCAACAACCAACAACAAAAAATATTGGAGGAGGGCGTAGTTCACTCTGGGACCATTTCCACCACTTGGGTTCATGAGATAATTCTGGGTCTTGCCAGGTACCTAGTGAGAAAGCCACCATCAGATTTTCAACTCATTCCAGACACTCTTCAGAGCAATTCCTCCAGTTTCCTTCTAGCAGTAGTGAGCAGTACTTCTTGGGCATGCACAGTTCTTCTTGGGGGACCTTCCCAGTATTTGAGCATCGTAGTCACACCTGGGTTCTTTCTGTAATGTCCCTAAGTAGGAATATTAGTGATATTTAAATAAATAAATAGTGTAACAACATAAAATTAAAAACAGGGATTACACATCCATGGAAACACTGTAAATCTGTAACTGCTGAGCCATATATTATAAATTCTGAGAGCAATGGGTGCAATATAAATGTAGTGGTGCACTTGGGCTTGTATGAAGGACAGGCTAGACTAAACCTAGGTGATGGAATAGCTGAGATGATGGCCGTTCAGTTACTGCACCACTTGCATTGCGCTGTTCCAGAAAAATTGTTGATATGTTAACTTCGACCTGCTGGAATGTGCCCAAAAATTGCCCAAAAAATTATATTCTTTCAGCCTTAGACTCCTTGGACAAAACCTAGAAAAACCCAAAAGGGAATTTCTCTAGTTTTGACTTTTTGGATTTTCGGCCCCCTTCGAGCCTCTCCCCGCTGCTACAACCGATTTTGACTTGCCGGAAATCGCCTGCCAATCCGTCTGAAAATCCCCCTAGAATGCTGGGTCCTCCTGTATTGACTAACTCCTTGCTCCCCGGATGACCCTTGGTTCGGATGATTGCTCTCCTAGCACCACGAGTTTGCTGCTACAGTGGCCCTCCGCTGACTGTTGCGTTGGTCTAGCTGGCTGCCACTCTAGTAGAGTTTCCCTTTCTACGTTGCCTCCTCAACTCCCGACTCTCCCAGCAAGCTGTAAATCCCTTTGCTGGTCTATTCCTGGCTCTCCCAGCAAGTTGTGAATCCCCCTTGCTGATTTCTAACCCCTCTTGCGTGTTCTCTGGTTGCCCAGGAATACGTAGTTCCTCCCTGTGCTGATGATTGAAGTGTGTGACTGTACCAGACTCCCTAACTTTTGTGTAACAACCTCCCTAGGGCAAGCATGGATGATCCCCCGAAGAAGAGGTTTAATCTTCCTTGCAGAAGATTCGTGGCTAAATAGCTGGTAGACTCGCTGAACGACAGAGTGTACAAAATGAGTTTGTTTGTCAAATAATCAGAATGCCCCAAAATGAGAGCTCCATCCCCTTTTATCACCTTGGGCTCCCTTAGCCTCTTGTGGGCCCCTCCTTCCACTAACTCGAATTCCCTCCAATGTCCTCCTTGGCCAAATTCAGATTATGCATGCGTGGCCCCCACATTCCACTAGTTGCCAAAAATAATTCGAACTGCCTATAGTTCTTAAGTTTTTTGCATGTGGGGTCCTCCTAAACCAAAACTGCTGCCAAAATTGTGTTGCTGCATCTTGTGACTAATTCATTTGAGAAGGGACATGACAGTCCTCCCCTCCCAAATGTTGCTTGCCCTCAAGCAACCTCAAACTCGGGTGCTCTAGTATGTGCTCACCCTCCTAGGTGGCATCCTCATTCAGTAAGTTCTTCCAGTGTACCCAAAACTCCCTGATGGTTCTGCTCAGTTTTCTCTCCCTGCTCTCCAATATGGCCTCTGGTTCCAACACCAAATGGACCTCATCATCTAATGGGGGTAGATCAGCTGCTGCGGTCACCTGTTGTCCCAACACCTTCTTCAGGCATGAGACATGAAACACATTGTGGATTTTGCTTCCCGGAGGTAGTGCTAGCTCATAGGCCACCTCCCCAACCCACCTGGTCACCTGGTAGGGCCCATAGAAGCGTGGTTGTAGCTTCTCGACCCCCTTCTGTTTCAGCGTGGACTGCTTGTAAGGCTACAATCGGAGGTACACTAGGTCCCTTCCTCAAAGTGCCTCTCTGTCCTGTGCCGATCTGCATACAATTTTTGCTGATTTTGGGTTGTCACTAGATTATCCTTGAGAGCTTTGAGGATATCTTAGCTCTCTTGGACCCAGTCTTTGGCCTTTGGGGCCCGACTGTCTCCGAAAATAACATCAGCAAAAGTTAGAGCATCATAACCATAAAGGGCACGGAAAGGAGTCATATCAATAGAGATGTGGATGTGGTGTTGTAGCAGAACTCACCCAAGTGCAACCATTGAATCCACATCCTCTGCTGACTCGTCACATAGTTCCTCAGGTACCCCTCCAACCACTAGTTGACCCTCTCTGTCTGGCCGTCTGTCTGAGGGTGGTAACTGGCGCTAGGAGTAAGCTCCGTCCTAACCAACCTGAAGAGCTCCTGCGAGAAACCACCCATAAATTTGTTGTCTCTGTCGCTAACAATGTTCTTGGGGAGTCCATGCAGTCGGAAAACCTCCCAGAAGAACAAATCGGCAACTTGGGCAACCGTGAACCTAGTGGGGATGGCAAAGAAATGGGCAAATTTGGTTAGCTTGTCGACCACCACATATATGCAATCTTTCCCTTGTACTATGGGGAGCCCAGTGATGAAGTCCATCGAGATACTTTCCCATTTCCCCTCTGGAATGGGAAGTGGCTGTAATAGCCCTGCAGGGTGAGTCAACCCCCCCTTGTTCTGTTGGTAGGCCTCACACTCCCTTATGTGCTGCAGCATGTCCTCCTTGAGGCCTTTCCATGTGAATCTCTCCCGAACAACCATGTAAGTCTTCCGGAACCCCTGGTGTCTGGACAGTGGTGAATCATGCGCTGCTTGGAGTACCCTCTCCCTCAACTGTGAGCTGGGTAATAAGTAAATGTGCCCCTGGTAATAGATGACCTCATCCATCACTCGTTAATGCTCATCTGCATGTGTCCCCTCTAGCACCTCGCAGGCCTTCCTGTCCTTGGAGTACTCAAGCAACAACTGAGCCTTCCAATCCCGGCAGATGCTCATAAGAGATAACCCAGTCGATCTCCTGGATAGAGCATCGGCCACCACGTTGTGCTTGCCCTGCACATACTCAATATCAAAGTCGTAGGCCTGCACCTTGCTGACCCATCTCTGCGGCCTGTCATTGAGGCCCTGCTGCCCCATGAAATGTCGAAGACTGTTGTGATCAGTGTTCACTCGGAATCAGTTGCCCACCAAGTATTGGCGAAACTTGACCAATGCATACATGATGGCCAACATCTCCTTGTCATATATGGAATATGACAACTCATATGATAGGAGCTTCCGACTCTCGAAAGCTATGGGGTGCCCCTCCTGTGACAAAACGGCTCCAACTCCCACCCCTAATGCATCACACTACACCGTGAATGGCTGGGAAAAATCTGGGAGTGCCAAGACAGGGCAACTGCTCATTGCCTCCTTGAGGCGATCGAAAGCGGCTTGTGCTCCCTCAGTCCATGCGAAGGTCCCTTTCATGGTCAAGTCAGTCAAGGCCCAAGGGTGCTGCCAGTTGCGAGAACCCTTTGACAAACTTCTTGTAGTAAGTGCAAATGCCCAAGAAGCCTCTCAGCGTAGTCACGTCTCGGGGCACTGGCCAATCCTGGATGGCCTTGATCTTCTCCTCATGAATATTCACCATGTCTGCTCCAATGATATGCCCGAGATAAAGCATCTCTATCAAACCAAACTCGCATTTGTAGAGCTTGGCATAGAACTGTTGCTCCTCCAGAATGCGCAGTACCTCCTCCAAGTGTTTGAGGTGCTCCTCCCATGTCGGTCTATAGATTAGAATGTTGTCAAAGAACACTAGCACGAACCTCCTCAGCTGCCTCGAAAGATGTGGTTCATGCAAGATTGAAATGTGGCGGGAGCGTTGGTCAGCCCAAACGGCATGACCAAAAACTCAAAGTGCCATAGTGGCACTGAAATGCTATTTTCGGGATGTCCTGATCCCGAACTTTGATCTGGTGGTACCTCGAATGCAGATCGATCTTAGAGAAGTACTTGTCTCCTTTAAGGTCATCCATCAGCTCATCAATGCAGGGAATGGGGTACCAGTTCTTGAGGGTCTTCCTGTTAAGGGCTCGGTAGTCTATGCACATCCTGAGGGTCCCATCCTTCTTCTTCACCAACACTACAGAAGAAGCAAAAGGACTGGAACTAGGCTTGATGTGAACCAAAGAAAGCAACTCTTGAATAGCTTTCTCGATCTCGTCCTTATAGGCTTTGTGTAAGGAGTAGTTATCACTGCCTGTCTGCCCAACTCTAGCTCAATGGTGTGCTCAAACCCTCTATGTGGTGGCTGCCCTGTTGGAATGTCCCCGAACACTGTTGCATACCTCTCTAGAAGAGCCTGTATGTCTGCCGGTGGTGACTGTGCCTGTCCCCTAGCCTCTGAGATCCTCAACTTGACTGCCCATGCGATGTCCCCATGTCGAAGATCTGCCTCCATCCTGTGGGCCGAAACTGTCTGAGGTGGATAACTCTGCATGTCTCTCAAAACCACCAGTTTGCCATCTGGCCCCATGAACCCCATCTCAGGTTTCCTGCAATCAGTCGTAACTCTCCCAAGGGAATACAGCCACTGGACACCCATCACCACATTGGTGTCTGGCACACTGACCACAAAGAAGTGGTCTGTCATCGAGTAGTTTCCCATAACTACTGTCAAGGAGGGCACATATCGAGTACGCTGGATGGTACGGTCACCCGACACTAGAACAAAGAATCCTTCAAACTTTGTTGTGGTGAGGCCCCTCCTCTAGACCAGATATGCATCTATGAAGTTGTGGGTAGCCTCATTGTCCACTAGTACCGACACCCTCTGTCCCTGTATCGTACCTCTGATCTGGAGTGTCAAAAACTTAGGAATCCCGCATAGAGAAGCAAGGACTCCCCCTGATGAGGCAAGAGATGCCCCTCCCTGTGGAGGTGGTGGTGGTGGTGGCCCTCTGTCCCCCAAACTCTCTCCATCTATCCCACCATAATCTTGCTCCACCTCGTCCTCCTAGTCACTGTCAGAAAAGACCTCAATGTAGTGTGCTCTATTCGCTGTGCACCTATGGCCTGGTGCCCAGGGCTCCCTGCATGTGAAGCATAGCTTCTTCCTCCTGAGGTCCTTCTATGTCTCCTCATCTTGCTGCCCCCTCCCTTGTGTGGTCCTTGGTAGCGGGGGTCTAGTCTCATGCCCTTTTCGTGGGAAAGGGGTCCATGCAGGAAATGGCGCTCTAGTCTTGGGGATGGCCCCCTGCAAATCTCTGGCGCACACCACCGCCTCCTGCAACATAGAGGGTCTGCGTGACTTCACCAGTCCACGCAGAGACTCAAGCAAACCCTCAATGAAGGTGTATACCCTCCTGACCTTGGACAGATTCGGGACCATCACTGACACACGTAGAAAATTAGAAAAATACTACTCTGGGTTGCCTGTCTGGCGTAGTTATGTCAGCTCCCTGAAGGATGCCTCTGGATCCCTCTGATCAAACCGCTCCACCATCCTCCCGGTGAAGTCCTCATATGAAACTATCTGAGCATGCCCCAAAGTGGTTAGGTCGTGAACCCACCAGTCATGGGCTTTCCCCTCCAAGTGCAGCGTTGCCATCTTAATGGCCTCCTGTTCTGTCATCTGGTTGAGTTGAAAGTATGTGTCCATCTTTTCAACCCAAGCCCTGGCTGTGCACTTGGTAGTGCCATCAAATGTAGGGAAGTACATCCTCCCTATGGTTCTCTGCAACTCGTAGTTTTGGGTCCCCTGTGCTCCGTACCCCTTGTTCCTCTCACTCTACTTGAGCTTGCAGTAATTTCTGAAGGAGAGGGCTTCTTTGAAATCTTCGTCCATCGCCTGCCACTCTATGAAGTAATCCCCCATCTGGGGAGTTTCTTCTTCCCGTGCTGGTTCGATCTGTGCCATTGGCACGAAGGAGGGTAGTGTGGCCCTAGTGGGCACACTCACTGAAGGGTGCTGCGCTGCTGGTGAGGGATGATCGAAGGGTTGAGAAGCCCTGGAGGTCTCTCCACACAGAAACCCTCTAGGTGTGGCATGTCTCGACTCTGTAATTTTATCTCTTCCAACATGTCTTTTTGCCCTTTTGCCAAGTCACTCAGAGCCCTCAAGAGGCTATCAAAAGCCATCTCCTCCCTGTTCTTGGGCCCTGTCATTTCCTCCTCTTCGGCCACTGTTTTCCCTCTTTCCTCCATGTCTGGTGTAATTTCTAGCTCTCTTTCTCTGCTCCTGTACCTCTGCCTCCGGTAAGTGATGTTCTCCCGGTCTTCCCCTCTCATAAGAAACCAACCCCACAACTGAGCCAAGAATTAGGCTCTAATACCACTGTAATGTCCCTAAGTAGGAATATTACTGATATTTAAACAAATAAACAGTGTAACAACATAAAATTAAAAACAAGCATTACACATCCATGGAAACGCTGTAAATCTGGAACCACTGAGCCATATATTATAAATTCTGAGAGTAATGGGTACAATATAAATGTAGTGGTGCACCTGGGCTTGTCTCTATGACAAGCTGGACTGAACCCAAGTGATGGAATAGCTGAGATGATGGCCGTTCAGTTGTTGCACCACTTGCATTGCGCTGTCTCAGGCTCCCAACAAAATTACTGATTTGCTAACTTTGACTTGCTGGAATGTGCCCAAAACTGCCTAGAAAATTATATCTTTTCAGCCTTAGACTCCTTGGACAAAACCCAGAAAAACCCAGAAGGGAATTTCTCTGGTTTTGACCTTGGATTTTCGGCCCCCTTGGAGCCTCTCCCCAGCTGCTACAACCGATTTCGACTCGCAGGAAATAGCCTGCCAATCCCTTTGAAACCCCCCCTAGAATGTTGGGTCCACCTGTAGTGACTAACTCCTTACTCTTTGGATGACCCTTGGTCCGAATGACTGCTCTCCCAACACCACGAGTTTGCTGCTACAGTGGCCTCTGCGCTGACTGTTGCGCTGGTCTAGCTGGCTGCTACTCCAACAGAGTTTCCCTTTCTATGTTGCCTCCTCAACTCCCGGCTCTCTCAGCAAGCTGTGAATCCCTTTGCTAGTCTATTCTCGGCTCTCCTAGCAAGTTGTGAATCCCCCTTGCTGATTTCTAACCCCTCCTATGTGATCTTTGGCTGCCCAGGAATATTTAGTTCCTCCCTACGTTGATGATTGAAGTGTGCGACTGTACCAAACTCCCTGGAAACTCTTGTGTAACAGCCTCCCTAGGGCAGGTACAGATGGTCCCCCGAAGAAGAGGTTGAATCTTCCCTGTGGAAGACTCGTGGCTAAACAGCTGGTAGACTCGTTGAACAACAGAGCGTACAAAATGAGTTTGTTTGTCAAATAATCAGAATGCCCCAAAATGAGGGCTTCATCCCCTTTTGTCACCTTGGGCTCCCTTAGCCTCTTGTGTGCCCCTCCTTCCACTAACTCGAATTCCCTCCAACGTCCTTGGCAAAATTCGGATTATGCATGGGTGGCCCCCACATTCCACTAGCCGCCAAAAATAATTCGAACTGCCTATAGTTCCTAAGTTTCTGCATGTGGGGTCCTCCTCCTCAACCAAAACTGCTACCAAAATTGTGTTGCTGCATCCCGTGACTAATTCATTTGAGAAGGGACATGGCACTTTCCATAGCTTGCAATAGCAAGCCCAGGTTCCTCTGATCTCATTTATTGTACTCATATTTATCAAAATTACTACAATGGCTCATAGTTTTGCTCATATTTCCATGTTCAAATGTGTATGATTGTGCATTTCTGAATTTTGTAGTTGTAGCTAGTTCATTGCTTCTGTTATCTATGGTATTTTTCCATTTGGAATATTACATTGAACCACTTTTGCCCACACATAGCTTCAAAAATTCATATCTCAACTTCTAGACCTCCGATTTGGATGATTCTCGCTGCCCCTTGCTCGTCTAGGGGTCCTCTATCATCTCAAATCATCACATGTCAAAATATCCTCATGGTTTTGTCCCCACAACGTTGGCTCCAAAACCCCACACTTGGGTTCTAAGACCACAAAACCATTTTGTGTGTTCATTCCTCCAAAACCCTCTAGCCTATGGTTTGGAGTATCTCCTAAGCTACAGATCTCAACATGTAATAGGCCTTTTTCTTATTTATGGTCACCACCTTTCAGCAATTGTACAAGATTTTTTTTCATGTCTAATACAGTCTTTCTACTCTTTTGAGCATGTTCTACCTCCATTATTACAGTCAGAAGATTGTCTTCTTATGTTGTTCCTCTGTTTAGATGAAATTATGATGTCATTTTCAGCATACACTTTGTCTTCCCTTATGAAATAGTCAAGCAGGGAAACTGGAGATAAGAAAATTTTCAAGAAGGGCTGTCTGGCCTATCAGTTGATCTTCCTCCACTGCATCTGAAAGACTTGAACACAGGATGGCTCTTTAATGTGGCTAGTTAGACTGATGATTAACTGATATTTGAACATCAACATTTTACATCTTGCTATCCATCTTTTAAAATGATGTTGTGAATAAGTTAACACCTTTTCCTGTAATTTCTACCAATTCTATTTGCTTTAATTAAGATTGCATGTTTGTTTAAAACTGATGGGCATTATTTTAACTGCTTATTTCCATTAGCAATTGAACATAAGTGACCTAATTTGGGGGAAAATAAGCTAAAAGGATGGATTCAGATGCTTTTATTTTGTGGCAGGCTTAATCGTTCACATGTGGATGATATTTGAACCACTGCATAATGGGTGTCTCAGGGAAGTGGTTTAAGACATTGGTCGGTCTTAAAAAGTCTAAGGAACATCTGTCTGAGAAGCATGGAAATGTGAGTGAGTTGAATTGCATTTGCAGAGAAATCTTTTTCCTTTTTGCCTTGCTAGATTTTTGATGGTGAAATTATTGAATTGTGATCAAGTTGTTCCTAATCAAATAAATCTCCAACTTCAAATCCAATGATCTCTGATTTGTTATCTTGTTTAATCACACCACACCTCTGATTAGTGTAACAAATTGAAGATAAGTTTCTCTCTTCTACTGCTTATTAGCAGTTGCAGTATTAATTGGTTTACATTTGTGGATGGCTGATGTTAGTTTAAAATATATTGTTTTGTGTAATATCTTTATTTTAAGAAGAAAGTGTGATGTTTTACTCTGCTAGTGTCTGAGAACAAAAATTCCTTAAATTGCTTTCTGCACCACTGACATCAAATCTACTAAAAGTCAACTAAGCTCGAGATTTGTAAACATCTCAGATCAACTTTTACAGCTGGGATAAAACCATCATAGACCTAGCTTCAGAAACTAGATGACATTTACCATAAACAGAAACTCCACAAGGAAATAAAAAACAATCAACATACCAGAAACTGAGATGGATGAGGAACAGGCAAGCCGCATATCATGTTCTCTATTAATTTGACCAAGCAAATAACTGTCTTTGAGGAAGAGATGAGGTAAACTCATCTTTGATCTCAGTCATATTAAGAATACCTTCATGAAGGAGCTTGAAGATGGAGGTGCAAAGATGATAATGAAAAGATGTTGAAAGCTCAAGAGGAGCAAAATCAACTAAAGGCTTAACTACTACAAAAACTAAATCATTTGCAAAAGCAAATGACGAAAGCCCATTGAAGAAGAGAAAATCATGGAAGATCTAGGCACATGGAGGTAAAGCCCATTGAAGAAGAGAAAACCATGGAAGCTCTAGGCAATTGAAGAAGGAGGTAAAGCCCATTGAAGAAGAGAAAACCATGGAAGATCTAGGCAAATGAAGAAGGAGGTAAAGCCCATTGAAGAAGAAAAAACCATGGAAGATCTAGGCTCAAGAAGTGCTATTAGAACTTGAAGGCATCATTACTGACCAACACATCCAACAAGGAAGACATATGCATTCAGAGAATCACAGAGGAGCCCAGAAGTCTCTCCATTCAGACATCAAAGGAGTCCAATGTTTAGATGTGTCAATGAAGTGATTATGGACCAATGTGTTTTGGTTTGGAACCTGTTTTAAGGGTTTCCAAATGAAGTTATGCATATATAGATTTTCAAACAAGTTTCAAGTCTCATAGGTAGTGAGTGTTTATTTCTTAGACTTTTGTCAAATCTAAATTTTAATGATTTTAAATTTTTATGTGAAAGTGTACATTTGAGATTTGCAAATAAAATGGAACTTGAGCAAACAAAGTGAGAAATGAAAATGCAGATTCTCAATAATGCAATCTGGAAATTAATTTTTTGTGTCAAATATGAATGCAAAATGGATAAATTTAATAGGGAAATTCTAAAGAGAAAATTCTAGGATGCCAAACATAGAACATGAGCCTAATGTGTAATCTAAGAAAATGAAATCTAAGGCTCTAATACAATAGGGAAAAGACAAACCTCTGAACTATATCAAGTGCTAGAAATGCACTTGATGGAAAATAAAAATTAAATCAATTTACAGAATGTATCAAAATCATATTTAACTTATTTATGATGGAAAAATGTGGTTCTAGGTGACTATGCTATGCTGGAAATGCAAATTTTGAATTAATAAGTGTTGCAAATATTGGCAATATATTTACAACATGGTGATATATTTGTTTTGTTTTGTTTTGTTTTGTTTTGTTTTGTTTTTTTTTTTTTTTTTTGTATCGAGAGGAATTGACAACTGGGCCAAGCTCATACTTGCGTGACACAAGGTCGATTCTGATCGCTACCACTATAACCTCTAGGTGAACCCATACATGTCCCCAGGCATGACCCACAAAGTTAATCACGGGGGGTTTGAACCTCAAACCACTTCAAAATACTTCATATCATGATGATCGCCAATCGAGCTGCCCCCCTTGGGACAACATGGTGATATATCTTGATTTTCCCAATGTGGTGATAATATCATTGCAAAAATTCATGATTTTTTCCAATTTTGAATATATTGTGATATTTTGAAAATATTGTGATATAGCGATAATATATCATCTAAAAATGGAAAATAGTGGATGAGTCGAGAATTTTTTGGATTTTTTTTGCTCAGGTTGGAGAGGGGTAGGGGATTGAGAACCAGGATTTTACATTTGCCCATAATAAGAATAGAGGGAGGGGGTTTCTTTAGATGTTTAAAAAAAAAGAATATTTTTCAATTTTTGTATTTTTAAGTTTGTTGATGTTTTTTGATATTTTCCCTAATGTTGCTGTTAAGTTGTTTTTTAGATCCTCGACGATATATTTGTTGACATGATGTTTGCAACACTGCTGGAAATACGTTAACTAAAAACAGAATTCCAGCAAGCACATGTAACACTTTACCCTTGTTTAAAGTTAAGAATTTGAAATCCTAGACTTGTAATTTGTTTAATGGTTTTCCCTGAAATTGTAATTTTTATAAAAAGGTAAAAAGTAGAAGCTACAAGGTGCTTAAAACAAAAAATAAAACCAATTTCCCGCGGAAGGAATGACTTGTGAATTATAATTAATATCTAAATTATGTGATGAAATTGTAATGAAGTATACCAACTGTAGAAGTCTACGGAAGAATAAGAGGTTAGGAGAAATGAGTGATGTTAGGGATGAAGATGACTTATGAGATTTATGGAGATATTGTGGAGGAAGTTAGGGAAATGATTTGAACTAAAAATCTAATTCTGACATAATTGTTATGGTCACCTATCATTATATAGAGTGACCATTGGTACAATACAAACACAACGGGAATGTTTATTTAATATAATTTCCTCTTCGAGCATTTCTTGAATATAATTCTTTGTGTCACTTGTTTCATAATTGGTTATTATAGCCAACAATTGGTATCAAAGCACAAGGTGAAAGTATTGTGGTGAGCATGTAATAGTCAGTGCGTGAAGTTGGTGCCGCATTTATGGCTGAGCTTGAACAAACACACATGCGAGGTTTCAGGTGAAGAGCCAATGGTTGATCAACTACGTGCTCTGAGGAAATGAAGATGCGATATATCTCAAAGTTGGAACTTGTAACGACCCATCTATAATACAAAGAACGCAAACATAATAGCAGGTATACGGTACATGCATATGATAGCTACATATGCATGTGTTGCATACACCGCACTAGTATTTTTATACTAAATTGATTATAAGTGCTAAATACCATGTCCCTTCTGGGAAAATAAGTTCTACTCGTTCGTCAATATCGCGTAATATATGGTTGAATCAAGGGGAATATATATATATGTATATATAATATGCTCCAGAATATTCATAAAAAGCATATTATAAAATAAAATAAATATTTAGTATTAATATCAATAATCAATTAATATAAAGTTCTAACTTTATATTAAATCAAATATAAATAAACTTTATGTTTATAAATAAACCTTATATTAAATCAAATATCAATAAACTTTATATTTAAATCAAATATCAATAAACTTTATATTATAAATAAACTTTATATTAAATCAATATATATTAGACAAAAGTATAGATATAACATCATAAAGGACATATAAATTTTATGAAGTTGATAATACGTATAAAAGTTATAAAAACGTTATGACCTCAGAAAACAGAGGATTTGATTTCACCGCTTATGACTCATACTCATGAAGGATAGCTGTCACCACGATGGAGGTCGGTGGAATCGTGGTGAGCAGGGCGATCACGCCACGGAGAGCTACATATAGAGGTAGGCGGAGTTTTAGAAGGGGGGGAAACATCGGAGCGGAAACCAGGAGGAGGAATTCTACGGGAAGTAAATCAGTCATTGGAAGAGCTGTTAAGAAACTCTGAGGTTCTGGGCACGGGGGACAGTGAGCTTCTGTTGGGAAGCTTACTGGATTGAGCAGCAAGGCTCTGCTCAGTCTGGCTGGGTGGAATTGGTCTCTCGGTAATTGGAACAGCGTAGCTGTAGACATCTTCAGGTAGCAGTTCAGGTAAGTACATATTTTAAATTCTTTACTGTTTCTGTATATTTCAGTTCTCGGTTCTTACAATGAACTAGAGGGACTGAGAAAATTATGCACATACACACAAATAAAGGACACCAATATTTTTGGAAAAAATGTCCCTGGAAAAACCCCAAAGGGAAAACGAATTCTGCCGATGAGGGCTTTAATTATTAAATTCTTCAACAAAAATATTACAACTGGTCTCCATAAAATGGAAAACCTCTAGCAAAATATTTATAATCACTTCTGCAAGACACTGTAACCTCCTCGAAGCAGTTCATCCCTCCAGAACAAATGCGGCCTCCCTCTGAAACTCGATTTGGCTCACACATGCAGCCTGGCAGATAAACTCAGCCTCCACTGGAAAATCTGACTTCAACTGGCAAATCAATCCTCTTGTGCAAATTGATCTCTCTTGCAAATTCTCCTTGCTATGGAATTTCTCCCTCTTTGAGTAATTCACACTGCCTGCTAGGGTAATTCGCACCCCTTGCTGGAGAAATTTGCACCACTGGAAAATCAGCCTCTCTCTGTAGAAAAATCTATCTCCAATTCTCCATGGAAATCGCTATGACGAACCTCTCTGGTAATCTTTGTTGAAACCCCTGTTGTTGATGCCCATTGTTGCCTCTGCGCCTTCACTATCACTGTAACTATATGTCTCGATGTGTTCTCCAAATGACCCATCAATCTCCTCTTATAATCTCTAGTTGACGAATCAATGACCATGATCTAATCACAATCGATGGCTAAGATCATCTTGACCCCATCAAGTGACTTTTCTGGAAGTATCTAGAGGAAAATTAATTTACCCCAATTAAATATTGATTAATTAAGCTTATTTCCCCAAGCTAAACTTAGAAAAATCAATATCGACTTTATTTAATCTAATCAAGGCCTTTTCTCTCGAAACCTTTTCTAGCTATTGGAGAAAATGTGTTCCCTAGCCTCATAGACACAATCTGAAACTAGAACACTTGTTTGAACTACACAAACTAATATAGATTACCCACAAAACATCAATTTCGTGGGTCAATTCCTCACAACCTAGTACCCTAAGGGTTGTGGGAGTACCTCCCAAGCTACACTTCTCAACAAATTTGTTGTTATGGCCATGGGAATGTGAACATGTTAGATCTTGGCTCTTGGTGATGTTCTGGCCCAACAACGTCTAATTCACTAGCACTAATAAACTACAAATTCGACCCTGCAAATTTAATTGCAACTCCTTTATTAGATCGACCCTGTGATTTGAAGATACTTGTCTTTCACAACAAACACCACACTCTTTGCCTCAAGCTTGGCCTTTAACAATGATTAACATGGCCCACATGTGAGATTTTCTAAATAGAAATCCAACTACAGTGGCTGATATTATTTCTTCTACTTATTATTAGAAATAAGTTATTCACAGTTTTTCTACAGCAAATATCGAAAAAAATTCTATTGCAGCCTTCACAATTAAAATAATGTGAAAATTAAATGCAAGGAAAAATACTAGCATAAGTATAAGCACAATCACACAATGAATTTTGGACAACTGTCCACGGAAAAACCCAATGTGGAAAAACCAGTGCAGCGGATGAGGGTTTCTTTATTGATCTTCAGCATAAAATCTCCTATACAAGATAAACCAGCAGAATAGAAGAGCAATTTTTGTGAGAAATATTACAGATGATATTCTCATGCTTCTCAGCTAAATTCTGACTCTGGAGAGGACCTGTTGCCCCCTCTGCGTCTCACTGCGTCAGCTTTTGCTTAGGGATTGCGCAGTCCTATCGTCAATCCCAACATCACAGCCTCAGCGTTGTCCCTCCTCTGCTATGCGTCTTCTTTCTGCTCCTACACCCCTGACTAATGTTGATGCCCTCTCTCCTTCTCACCTGCAACTCTCCCTCTGATTCGATTTCCTCTTCCCGAACTTCGACCAGTGAGAAAATCGATCTTACTTGGGTAACTGAGTATCTGCTCGATGTGTTTTCCAAATGCCCATCAAAGTCCTTATAATCCTCAAATTGAATAATCGACAACCCAGTTCTAATCAATGGCTCAGATCATATTGACTTGATCCTCATCTTCTTCTAGAAGTTTCACACTCCCTCTTAGCGAGGAATGTGAAGCATCACTCTGTTTTTGTGACATCTCCCTAGGTGTTGTTGATGTCTGACACCACTATCCATCAACTATTGCACAAATGTTGCATTTGTACTATTGTTGGCCCTGCCACCGCCAACATTGCAACTCCCTGTCATTTCCCGCCACTGCAACTGAGAACCCACCTGTTTCTGCAATTGAAACGGATTCTCTACCATACCCATCTGCCCTCTAAACTGAATGAACTTAGCTCTTCCTAGATCTTTTTGTGAGTACACTTGCTACCTGATTTCCTGTGGAGACATACTACAATTGTATTATCCCACACTGAACACAGCCTATGATAAAGTGACATCTGATATCAATGTGTTTCGACCGATCATGAAATATTGGATTCTCAGAGAGTTCAATACAACTATGATTATCGCAAAAAATATTGATCGCTTCCATCCTCTTCCTGAACAACTCACAAGCAGTTTTATAAGCCATATAGCTTCGCACGTAGTTGTGTTGGTCGCCATATATTCTGCTTTTGATGAGCTCAAAGCTATCGACTTCTGCTTCCTGCTGCACCAAGAGTTCATTCCTGATCCAACACTGAAGCAATACCTGGAGGTACTTTTCTGGCCTACTGAACTATCTACCCAATCTGCATCTATGGATCCATTCAATCTGATGTCATCTCCTCGGGTGTATTTCAACCCATATCTGACTGTTCCACGCACATATCTAAAAATGTGCCTAGTTGCTGCCAATGCAACCTTTTTGGTTCCACCATGAACTAACTAAGGGTGTTGACAACAAAGTAAATGTTTGGCCAAGTGTTGACCAGATACATGAGCGACCTAGTGAGCTGACTATACAAGGTGGGGTCCACCTCCTTGTCTCCTAATGCATCTATTTTCTTCCAGTTGGTGATCATGGGCATAACCATGGGTCAGTAATCCTGCATTCTGAATCTCTTCAGACTCTCTGTAGCATATCTTCCTTGCCCAAGGAAGATCTCCCCATTCTTTTGCCAAACTTCCAACCCTAGAATATAATGCATCAACCCCATATCCTTCATGTTGAATTCTATTTCAAGATTCTTCTTGCAATCCTTTATGAGCCTAGATGACCCTGTTAGAAACAAGTCATCCACATATAATACCAGAATAAGTGGCTTATTCTCCACCATTAGATAGTAGAGATTAGGATCAGCATCACTCTTAACGAATCCCAACTGCTGCAAGTAACTATAAATCCAACCATACCATGCTCTAGGTTCCTGCTTGAGCCCATACAGGGCTTTCTTTAACCTACATATATGAGTTCTCTTTTCATCAGTTTCAAAGCCTTCGGGTTGTTCTATATACACCTCTACTTCTATTACCCCATTCAAGAATGTTGTCTTGACATCCATATGGTGAATGCCCCATCCCATTTGAGCTGTTAGGGATATAACGGATCTGATAAAGATATATCTAGCTACTAGTCAAAGGTCTCCTCATAGTCTATTACTTTCTTTTGTGCGTACCCCTTAGCCACGAACCTAGCCTTGTACTTCTCTATGTTGGCATCTGCAACATACTTGATCTTGTAGATCCACCTTGATCCTACAACTGATCTATCCTCTAGTCTAGGTACCACTTCCCAGACATCATTTGTCATGATAGAACTACACTCTTCTACCATCGCATCCACCCGAACTTGGTGTTGTACGACTTCCTGAAAGCTAGAGGCTTCTTCAACCTATGTTACCAAGCCTTGGTACATGTCAGGTTGTCTACGCTGCCTCTTCTCGGTTCGAGGAGCTCCGACAAACTCCTCTGCATCTGTCGTATCCCACTGGGTTCTACCACTAGTGGTGGGAGGCTCAATCAAGTCCCCCTCCTGTTCCTGTTGTTCCATCTGCTGAGAACTGCCTGGATTTCCTACTTTTGATGAAATATTTGTGCTGGTCACTATGCTCGATCTAGGTGTCTTTCCTCCTTGCTACCCCTGCTGCTGTTGAACTAATGGAACATCTACTGACTGACCTTCTGCTGGCATCTCTCGAGATTTCCTGAAAGCTCTATCCTTCATGAACTTTACATCCCATCTTACTACAATCTTCCTATTGCTAGGAATGTAGATTCTATATGCCTTCGAAGTCTCACCATATCTTACGAGGTGCCCCTTTTCTGCAGCCTGATCCAGTTTACTATGGTTCTCATCTGGAATGTGACAATATGCCACACTTCCGAATATCTTGAGATGACTCACCTTCGACTTCTTCTCAGTGACGACACCTTCAGGCATTTTCTTCCAACACAATGCTCTGTGTGGAGTTCTATTCTGGATATACACTGTTGTGTTGCAAGCCTCTGCCTATTGTTAATTTTTGGTAGCATTGGATGTGCTCTAAGTCTCAAATTTTGCAGGCAGGCTTGGGCACATGTATTCCAAAGAACCTAGAAAGCGTTTTGGGAAATTCCACCCAGAAACAGTTTTATTAAAATAAATAATTATTTTTAAAGAGACCCTAAGTCTAAACTTAGGAAAATAAAATAATTAAAGGGTATTAATATAAACTGTCGGTGTAACTTCTAGAAGAAGATGAGGATCAAGCAAAAATGATCTTAGCCATTGATTAGCTTATAATCTGGGTCATTGAATGTCAACGAGGAGATTATTTAAGGAGGCTTGAGGGTCACTTGGAAGAACACACAGAGAGTTCAGAAGTTCGATTTTCTGAAGTAGAGCAGCTGCCGAGAAAATTTCGATAGTGAGCTTGTGCAGTGAGGGGAAGGGATACTTTAGTTGGGGAATCTTCTACTTAGCCAAAATACGCATCAGAGAGACAAAGAGACACAAGGAGGAGGCAGGGCAAGACCGGGGGGGTTGACATTGAGCCAGAAGGGCTCACACAGAGGTAGCGTAGTCCTCCCAACTGAAGTCTGAAATTTGCAGGAAGGTTTGATGTCTGAGCTAGGAGGGTTGACGTCTGAGCCAGGAAGGTTGACGTCAGAGCTCCAAGAGAGCAAATAGACCCAGCGCAGAACCTAGTGGTTGACACAAGGCCCACGCGGGGTTAGTGCAGATAAGATAAGATAAAATAATTTTATTAATGTCCAACAAATGACCATAGTAGGTCAACGAGACTGTCGGTTACAATGATTACATTATGCAAGTCGGTGGACCAAACAGTCCCCTTTAACATTTCTTTAAAAGCAGGAAATACGTCTAAAATGTAAATGAAGTAGCAAGGAGCTCTCAGCTTCAAAGCAGAGCGTTGCGATGAGGCAGAGATGAAAGAGAAGAAGAAGAGGAAGAAGAGGGGGGGGGGGGGGAATCCCCTGACTATTCCCTACTCCTAAAATCCGAGGTCGAGAGAAGAAAACTGAGGGAAGCTTGTCAAAGTATTTTGTCTTGTAGATACGTTGGGTTGTCGATGATGCCGCCTGGAAGTTCTATGGCGCCTCCCTCGGGTGGAACTAATCCTGGGGCACTGTTGCAGTCTGGTGGGTCGGCCACTTCGGGACCGCACTGATCTGTTTTCGGTATCAGTGGGATGGTCCATGTTTCTTTTGGTGCCCCGTGCTGAGGGTAGCGCCCTAAAGAAGTCTGTGATCTTCTGCGTAGTGTCTAGTCTATTAGGAGGCTGGAGAAAACGGGCCCGAAATCTGAAAGCCTCCCGGAGGTAAAGTGCTAGGCATCTCGGATCAACATATCTGAGGAAGCTGGACAAGGTCTGAGAAGACCTGAAGAGACAATGGAAACAGCCTCAGATCTCGTAGTATGCAGGGCATCCGAAGATGAAATGTGTTTCTGTTTCTATCTCCAGTAAATGACAGAGCTGGCAGATCCTGTCTGCCCTATCGATGTGGTGATCTGTTTCCACCTGGAGTCTGTGAGAACCGACTCTGAACTGCCCGAGGGGGATTCTAAGGGCATGCATCCAATGCTGGAGCGTGTACTGAGGTCTGATGATGAGCCCATCCTTGATCTCCAGGCAGTGCTCCGCGTAGAAGGCCATTTTTGGGTGCAGCCCATTGGGAGGATTGATCCATGTAGTCTGAATGTATCGTCTGTAAATATCATCCTTAATGATTTTATTCAGCTCTTGCTGATTGGGAAGAAGATGGCCAAGAGCATTCAGAGAGTACTGAAAAGGAGGGAGGCGATCAATATGAATTCCTGAGGCCTTCAGAATATCTGTCACCCCAGTGTACCAACATTTGGATCGGCTTGTCTGCATGCGGGCGATGTGCTCGAAGGAGCAATATGCTAAATACGAGTATCTGTCACGACCCTTCCTCGTGTCTGCCAATCCTCGAAGTTTGTGCAGGAGGGACACTAACCTGAAAATTACCTCTAGATGGAAAGGCCGAGCCCCGAACTCAGCTAGAATGATGTGTTGGGGAACTGTCTGCTTGCATCTGATGAAACGGCGCAAAAGGAGGGTCTGGACACGCTCCACTGAAGCCCAATTTGGCTCTAGAAGAGAGGGACCCCAAATCTCTGAGCCGTAAAGCACTGTGGGGCAAATCAAGGTGTCCATGATGCTCATTTTGGACGAGATGTCCTGGAAGTGGTGTCGGAAACACTCTCTCTAGAAGTGCTATGGAGCCGTACCCTTTGTTGATCCGAGGTTGAAGGGCTGGTCGTAGGCTGAAGCGAGGTCCTGAAAACTGAACTCCCAGATATGTATAGCTACTGACAATCTCGATCTCTTCCCCTTTAAATAGGAAGCGGAAATCTGAGGATTTTTTGACTCCATTGAAGATAATCACTTTGGTCTTACCCAAATTTACAGTTAGATGCCTCCGATCACAAAAAGCGGCGAATGCATATAGCTGTCTCTGGAGGCCTTCTTGGGAGGAGGCAATGAGAGCAATATCGTCAGCAAAGAGGAGGATAAAAATCAGGCCCTGGTGGAGAAGGCATCCATCTGTATCCTTGATATGCTCTCGGAGGAAGGACTCAAGCTCATCGATATATATCCCGAATAAAGTAGGGGAAAGGGGGCATCCTTGCTTGACTCCAATGGTGCTTCGGATGAAATTCGACAATCCTCCTACTGTACGGAGACAACCAAGGATGGCCTCATAAAGACGCATGATGGCATTCAGGAGAGTCGAGGAAATACCAATCTCCCTTAGCCTCTAGAAAAGATCTTCCCTTGGAACTGAGTCAAAGGCCTTCCGGAAATCTACGAAGCAACAGTACACTTTAGAGGATCGATGCCTGGCCTCCTCGATCACCGCCCGGAGAGTGAGGATGTGGTCGATCGTCTGGTGGCCTAGACGGAAACCTGCTTGGCCCTTGGCCCTGAGTTGTCTCTGCTCAAGAAAGTGGGAGAGCTTCCTGTGAAGTACTGTGGCATATAAATTGGAGAATGTGTGCCCAACCATGATTGTTCTGTAATTGTTGGGATCAGAAGTAGGCCCTGACTTGTGGATCAGGTAGATAATGTGGTGTGACCAGCTATCCGGAAATCCATCTCGAACCACCTGGTTGAAAAGGTCCACCAGATATCCTACTAGAGGGTGAAGTCCGTGCTTGAAGAATTCTGCCTGGAAGCCTTCTTCGTCTGCTGCCTTGCTGCTATTCATTGTCCATATTGCTTCCATGATATCTTTGTCGGAGAAGAGGTGGCAGGAGGTGGGGGGGAAGTGACCCGAATCAGGGGCTGCCCAAGGATGTCATATAGTTGGGAGGTATGGGAGAACATAGAGGCAAGATCAAGGTCGATAGGGCTAAGAGAGCGCCGGGAAAGGATGGTTCCCCGGAAATCTTTAGGGGAGCGAAGGAGGAGAGTAGAAAGAACTTGTCTCCTATGAGCAATGAAGAGGCGCTTCTTGCGGCGGAGGAGGCGACGGTAGGCTGAGCAGAGGTCATGGTATGTAGGTAAAGAGTTCCGAAAGGCGTGTCGGAGGTCCTGATGCATAGACTTACAATCCTGGTCATACCAGTTGTTCATAGGGAAATTTCCCGGTTTGCGGGTGATGGTGACGGAATGGGTAGAGAAGGGGAAGGATTGGAGCGTAGCTTTCCAGATTGTATGTGAGAGGCACTGGTATTTGTCCTTGGCGGAGCTGAGGAAGGTGAACTGGGATTTCGATGGGAGAGTCTGCCTGAGGATAGAGGAGAAGAGATCAGGGTCACTTTCCTCAAATCGGAAGGTGGTTCTGGGGGAACTGCGGGGAAGGGTAGGGGGAGGATTCTGGAGGTCAAACTGCAGAGAGAATGAGAGGAGGGCATGGTCAGCGAGGGGGATGGGGGTGACTGAGAAATTTTTGATGTAAGGAAGGATATTTGGGTTGGCAATAGCATAGTCAACCACACTTGCCCCACCTCCAAATGGTCTGCAAGTGAAGAAGTGCAAGGATGGGAAACAAGGTAAACCGTTCAGAATTACTAGCCCATGAGATTCTCCCAACTGAAACAGATATTTCCCATAGGTTGTAGTGGGTCCCAGGTGATCCTCAGATGTCCGGTGCATGCCAACCGTGATCGGGTCAATCCCCCGAGTGCAAAATATATCCTTTGTTCTATCATGCATAGGGATCTGGAGGTCTTTGGTCCGGGCGTTGAAGTCTCCTGTGAGAATGACATCTCCTACTGCTAAAAACCTAGTGATGTTAGAGTACAGGTCTGAAAAAGGGTCTCCGTCTGAGCTATTCTGAATAGCGTAGGAAGACGAGATAGGTGGGAAGTAACAAACTGCGATATAAATGTCTCTCGGCACTGATGTTCTGGCTCTGATCTGAATCCACAAGAATCTGGCATACTCATCAGTCGCGACTACTGATACTCTGCTCCTGAGGCTATCACGGACGAGGCAAGCCACACCTCCTGAACCCCTGACACCCCCTGAGCTCCGTCTCTCCTGTCTGCAAGCCGCTGTCCACTGGTATCCTGTGATGTCTGGGAGAGGCCAGACTAGGCTCGCGTGAGTCTCGGTAACTAGGAGGATGTCCGTTGAGCTAAGGGCTTCATAAAGTAGGCCTGGTGAGGACCAGAAGGAGCCATTACCATTCCAGCAGTGAACCGAGAGACCCGCGCCCCGCCTCCTGCCCGTTCGAACCCATCATTTGGAATTACCTGAGCGGGGTGCCCATCCCGGGGGGAAGGTTTCCCGAATAACTGCTCGAAGATTTCTAATCACTGCCCATTTCCCTGCTTGTCTTGCTGCTGCAACCTGTTCCCTAGCTTGTTTCAGTTCAGCTACTTGAGCTCTTGTGAGGTTTTCATCTAAAAATACTTTATTTGGAAGGGAGAATAGCTTTCGCTTGGCTCGGAGCACTCGAAGTCTGTCTAAGAAGTCACGAAATCTGAGGAAGAGAGTAGAGTCCTGCCTTAGCCAGGCTTTGTCCAAGGTTATGTCTGGTATGTCTAGAGTGTCGCACAGAAACCTGTTCCCCAAGTCCATTGGATCTGCTGGAGAGGGAGGTGTAGGGAGTCCTCTTACTTTAAGATTTAGTTCTCTTGCTCTTCGAGTTCTTTCTTCCACAAGCTTTGCTTGTACTACTTCCTCCACCACTATGAGCGGAGGAGCCTTGTCTTTTCCTTTGACCACCTGTGCCCATGTGCTGATGTGCGAATCTGTCTCCTGTTTAAGGGACACTTGTTGGGACCTGATTTCCTCCTGTTTGCTTTTAAGATCTTTGATCTCTGCCTGTAAGGTCTCGTCGGACTGCTGTCCTGCATTTTGTTCTCAGTACTCCTGCAATGTTTTTTTGATAAATGCATTGTCTTCCTCTATCAATAGGAGTTTATCTGATAAAATGTTGATGTCGGCTCGCAATCCGCGATTCTCCGCCTCCAGGTGTTCCATTTTCCTCATGATTTGCTTAATTTGGGATGTCCAAAAAAGCGAAATTTGTCTCTAACGCAATATCGGTGGGGCTGTAAATGTTCTGCTCTTTGTTGTGGCACTATTGTAAGTACTTCAGTGGGCCTCTGTTGTTGAAATCTGGCTTTTTAGCTTCCCCGGGGTCCTTTTTGTGTTGTTGCTCTGTCATGGTGGCAACCTGCACTTTATAATGGCACCCCACTGCACCTAGTACAAAATCAAAATCACCAAAATTTGTCAAAAACCGGGACAGTGGGCAGGCTGCGAGTTGTTAACGAGACTATGGAGCAACAGGACGGAGGTCCGTGGCTGCAGGAGGCTTACCGGAAAGAAACGGGCTGCGGGAGCCAGCAAACGGGTGAGCAGGGAGGGTTACGGGAGTTACGGGAGACGGGTTGTGGATGGGACGAGACGGAAGAGGCAGACGGCTGCGGGTAGAGCAGAGGTGGCTGCGGGAGAACCGAGACGGGACGGGGAAGGGTTACAGGACGGCGGGTAGAGCAGAGGCGACTGCGGGAAAGCCGAGACGGGACTGGACACGTTGGTTCAACTGCCGAATCAGCTAGGACTTGCCAGGTAGAGTGAGGTAATGTCACAGATTTCTTCTATCAGTTTATTTCTCTGTAACTAGATTGTCGGGAGGGCATCCAGAGTTGTATTCAAAAAATTACTGCATAATAATAAAAACCCTTAGAGTTGTTGCACCGGTTTTCCCGCAATGGGTTTTTCCAGAGACATTTGTCCAAAAAATATTGTCACTTGTGTGTATTTTTCTCTATTTTTCAGTTCTTCTTTTGGGCAAATTAATTAATTAAGTGAAGGTTGTAGTTGTAATAGCTTCGATATTTGTTGTAGGAAGCAGTAAATAATTTGTTTCAGTAATTAACAAATAGGAGAAGTTTAATCAGTTGATGCAGTAGTTGATTCGGGTGGGATTCTCGAATTTTCACATGGTATCAAAGCATTACAGGTGAAGCAAGAAGAACAGTGCTAGAAAACCCAGCGTTGAGCAAAGAGGGAGATCAAAAAAGCTGCAGGAGGCAGCAGTTCGAAACCCTAGAGGGTTTGCGCAGTCCTAGCCAAAAGGCTAAGTTTCGAAGGCAGTCTCTCTCTAAGTGAGTCGACAAAGAGAAGGGTTACCAAATCGAGATCTTGTTGTGGCAGAGGGCGCAGTGTTGAAGCCTCAGCGTGAGGAGAAGCTAGTAGGACACAGTCTTTTCTGTGGGTCATTTTGCTAGGCAAAAAGACGTTAGAAGAGAAGGAAGAAGCACGATTGAGAGAATTTCTTCCTCAATAAGACTTCCAGCCAAGAAGTTCGTTTTCTTGTTGGCTGAGCAGTAGCGGTAAGAACCAGAGAGGATATTTTTTACATTTGTGGCAGAGATGGCAACCAGTGGATTGAGGGATCAGGATAGGTTAGACGAAGCATCCAACTATGTCATCTGGAAGGCTAGAATGCCATTCTTTCTAGATGAGCATGCCCTCAAGACATATGTCGACAACGTGGTGGTTGTGCTTGCAAATACAGATCCATTGAAGAAATATCGAGCTAAGATGGCGAAGGCGAAAAGAATGATCCTTGTCGGAGTGAAGGATCATGTGGTATGTCACATTGCTAGCAGAGGGACTGCTAAGGAAATGTGGGACGCATTGTCTATGTTGTATCAGGGATCTTCCGAGCAGCAGAAGATGTAGTTGGAGCAAAATCTAATATCTGCTCAGATGCAGAAGGGGAAGCATGTGGATCCATTCCTCACGAAGCTTCAGGAGACTCGTGATGAGTTATTTGTTGTGGGGTCTACACCTCAAGACTCAGAGTTGGTTAGACTAGCCCTCAATTCTCTCTCAGATGAGTGGCAAGTCTTTGTCTAGAGTATCCTGGGCAG